>VZTO01023416.1:40509-66796 GCA_013400615.1 Syrrhaptes paradoxus | reverse complement strand
CATAACCTTCCGTCCCCTGCTTTTTTTGAGGGTGGGATTATCTGGGGAACACTCCAGACCAGATGAAGTAGAAACCTGAATAGCAAGCATCAAATAAAAATTATGGCAGAGGCTTGTAAAGGTGACAGAAGTGGATTAAGATGGCAATTAGATACGTGAGAACCTTTTGAATAATGTGCATGTGGATGGTCACTTCAGACATACCTATTTGAAGAGGCATATAGAATCAAGTAGAGGAAGCATGGAGCACATCTTGACTAGCAGAGGGATGTGCTTCGTTTATCAGCTTCATGAAGTCATGTTAATTAGTAAAGATGGAAGCAAGGAGGTGGTGGTAATGTTATGTCTAACTTACTTTCCTTAAAACCCAAAACGTGAATCATATTTATAAGGGCACCTAAAGAGGGATTTGGGTTGAATTGTGCAGGTGTTTCAGTTCTTGTCTGTTATTTATCTACTGTAGGCTCAAATAATGAGTAATAGGGATACTAGAGACCAGCTGTCCTGGAGATGCTCAAGAGACTGCTTTTTTTCTAACTGCGAATTGTTTAATTTCCTGAATGATACAAACTGATGATTTCTTGTCACTTATTTAGGCATGTCTAAATAAGTGCAGGAAATCATTCTGGAAACCATAATATTATGACACATTTTCTATCAACAGCTGAAAACATTTCTGAATAGGCACAAGTCTCTGAAGTCCTCGAGGTTTTGAGGAATGCCAGAATTGATGCTAATCAAATTTACTACTGTAGATTTCTTTATGATACTGTATGTGGTTGAACAAAAAAATTGAAGAGAAGTTAGAGGGAAAGATTTCCAAGAAAGGACTTGAATTTTGCAGTGAGCACTTGTATAATTTATGTTGAAAAAGCTACTACTGTATTTTGTTTTATAGTGACAGATGAGTAGCTAAGAATATCAGTCTAACTCAAATATGAATTTGTATCTCCAATGTTAACACGAATTAAAATCTGAATCTAACGCCTGAAGAAAATAATCAATGTATTTATATTGCATCTTTGTTTAAGAATAAGTTGAAATTATTTTTCTTAATTTTTTTCTATGTAGCGTAACTTTATTAAAAATTAACAAAGCTCCAGTAAAGATAGGGTGCATGCGTGGATAATATTTACCAGCTTAGTAGCAGATGGATAGGTATTAGTCTGGTGGAAACATATAAGTGAGGATATTCTGTCTCTATTTTTTCTTTAATGTGCTGAGACTCTCATTCATTATCGTAGTTTGTTGTGAGTCAAAATTTTAATTAAAATAGATGTTGATATAGGAACTAAACCAATCACCTTTGATGGGGCTGGGGGCAGTTGTCTGTAGAGTGCTAAAAAAAAATAAACCTGAGTTGCATTGAAGGGGAATATCAAATGTAACACCTTTTCAGCCTGTGTAATACTTGAATGTCTCTTATTGGCTTGAATTTTATCCACCACTTCAAGTGTCTTGTCAGTGTGTTGCTTACTGCTACAGTATGTTTTTTTAAAGACCTAATAACCAGTGTTTGCAAAAGTATGGGCCTTAAATTTTATTCCTAAATCTGGCCATAAGAAAGAACAGAATTTTAAAAACATGATGTGCTGATAGTTCCCTTATCATCAACTCTAATGAGCATCTTCTTGAGTGCAATCTAGCAGTGATCAATTCCAAGCATATAAGGGCTTCCAGAGCCTGGTAAATGCCTGAAATAAAGCCAGCAAATCTCTGTGCAGCAGCAGGGATGCAGGAGGAATCTTCAAACCTCCAGCACCTGCCATATGCGTCCAGTTGCTGCAGATCTGAGTATGAAAAGCTCACTGGATACCTGTGGGAGGGCTAGGCACACTTGTGCTCCTGCTGCACGTTATTATATCTGTGTCAACATATCATATCTGTTGCTAGATTTACATGGTGTTACTGACAAAACATACTCTGTTTGTGCTGCCTGTCAAAGGCCTCCTGTTTTTTTTTTTTTTTCCTAGATGGAGCCTTTTGTAAGACTGCAGAAAAGATGGGCAGATGTGCCTCCAGCTTAGCTACCTGGTAGCATGATGTAGCTGTAATGTTGGCTTAACCCATGGCTGGAAGACTCCTCTGTTGACAGAAGGTCACCAGGATGGTACTCCTACTGCCTGAAAAGGCTTCTGCTTTCCTGTTCAGTGTAAGCACCTTTTCCTGAGCAAAAGTAAGTAGATTGTAGTGTTTCAACACGCTAGGAACTCCTGGCTGCCAGAACAGCTCTCTGAGTCCATATGAAGCTAGGTGTGAACTGTTGTGCCTGGGACCAGCCTGGGGATAAAGGAAAGCAAATGTGAATATGATATAAAACTCCTGCTGCTACAACCTTTTTCCTGTGAGGAGACACAATAAAAATACAGTTTAGACTTAGGGCCAAGCTCTCTACAGCAGAGATCTTGCCATATAATTTGAGATGTGGTGTGGATAAGTGGGAATAACATAAAACAGAATGGCAGGGTAAGATGGGGGATTTACATCAACTACTTTGTATACCTGCCTAGTTCAGACACATACAGTACTGGTTGCTTTCTGTTTGTATTTTTTCTTTGCTTCCTGATTGTAGTTAGTCTATCACACCTATCTGATCCCAAGGAATATAAGCTTTTTTTTTAAAAAAAAAAAGTGTCAGTGTAAGAGAGAAGCCATTGGATCCCCAGTGCAGAGATACAATGCCAGTTGCTGAATGAAGAACTGTACACGAACAGATTCTCTGGAAACATTGTCTGAGACTTGAACTTTCACTGACTTGAACAGTGATATGGTTTCATGGTGCTGAGATTACAGGTACTGATATACAATGTTAAAACTGCTGTGCTGCTCTGAACAGTATCTGTTCCTCCCCACAAGGTTAGCAGATTTAGTTAGACATGAGGCTGCCCTTGTCTGGTGCTTTTTATACCAGCAGTACCCTTTCCGATAAGCTGCTTCTCAAGACCAGCGTGGTTTTTAACAACTGTGGCTGTAACACTGTTGCATGAAGCTTTAAAAGATCAGGGTTACTGAATGGGGATTTTTCTTGCCAAAGTGTTGTCAAAAAGCAGCCATTGAGGATTCATGGAAGATAAAACTTTAAGTTTTCCAAGGGATGTGGTCTGCAGGAGGTAAAATTTTTCTGGATATCTTAAGCATTTTTGACCCGTCTTTTGATGATAATCCAAGTATTCAGCATCAGTATTGCCAGTCCTGAGTCAAAATTCCCTGTGTTGGCTTTGTAGCAGCCACTCCTTCAGTGCTGTTGGATGGGAGAATGTGGAGGTGTGGTGAGCCAAATGAGCCTTTGGGTTCTTGGTGATTGGGGGTGGGGAGGATTAATACAAAGGACAAAAAATCCTAGAAGGTGTTAGTTCATTTGTTCACTCCCTTTTAGAAAATGAAGGATGTAGTCCAGCTTCCCTCTGTCATCAAAGGAAATAATTCCAGTAACTTCAAGCATTTCATATATAGATTTGGGAATTGGTTTAATTTCAAAGATAACAAAAACTTGTGCCAGGTATTCTCTGGGTTTTTACCAGAGTACTAAAGTAGACAGCCAAATGAACTTGGGAGACCAGTAGTTTATACCCAAGAGGGAATTTTGAGTGGCAAAAATCAGCAAGCTCAACTCTTGCAGAAGCTATGGGCAGCACTAAGTTGCAGAGAGCTAAAATGAGTGTTGTTAACCTGACTAAAGTCAGAGCTTTGTAAATGCATGGAGACTGTCTGAAGATCTCAGAGGTTTCAGATGTTAAAACAGGATAGGCTTTGCCCACTCTGACAATCTGTCACTGTGCGTGTGTTCAATAGGCAAATAAGAGGGAATGCCAGCTTTTTTCATGTAAATCTCAAGGGATTTTCCTCTAGGGTTCAAAGCTCTGGCAAAAAGCTGTGTGCAGGAATAATTAAAAAGGAAAGAAAAAAACCCAAACACTACAAAATTTAAACAAAATATCCAGTGCACAACCATAGCCTATGTTCATCTTTGAATTCAACTTACCTGTGCTTACAATTAGAAAAAAAAAAATCTATCCCTTAAAATAAATCTCTTATTGGGTATTTTGAGGCAGTAATGGTTTTGTACTGGGAATTGGTCTCTATCCACTATGCTTTACTTGTATTTGTTGAAGGATACAATGCACTTGTATTATTGCACTGATTTCATTCTTGGATGATTTCCCCTTTGGCATACTAGTGACAGTTTTTCATTGGTTATTCATTTATATTATTGATTAACACCTACTGGACCAATTTATTAGTCCCTCAGAATCCATTTTAAGTATCGGGATTTTCTAATGGAGAAATATCCCTTACAGAATACTAACATCACACTTGTAAAACATTCATTGGCTTAATTTATTGTACTGTGTATAACATAAACCAGAGCTCAACAAATAGATGTCCTCTTGTTGCAAATCTCCTGGCTTTTTTGATATGGAAATGTTACCTGGAGCACAAGTGAAACCTATTCTCCTGCAGGACTCATGGGGCTCTTCCTGCCTATCATGTCAACTGTTTTAGCATTTCTTCAAGGAAAAGCTTTTTCCCTGTTTGTTCTGTCTGCAGAAATAAGCACACATGGTCTTGGTTGTTGCATTTGGGGAAAGTGTGGAGGTTGCCTCTGTTTATGTCTTAGGGAGTAAGGAGTGAACCAGGAAAAAAATGTGGCAGTTCTTTCTCCTGGAATGAGTTAAGCAGAGGATGGTGCAAATATGTGTCACAGTGAGAGACTTTGTCAGGAAAAGCTTTTTTTGGATCAAGTCATCATAGCTCTGGGACGTAAATGTCCAAACTGTATTTTCAGAAACCCCATATGGGCTGATAATACGTACTCTAGTTCAGGAGCATGTGTTCTCCATTGTTGTTCTTGGGCAAATCTTTGTACATCACTAGGTGCATACATATACATATGTAAATTTAAAGTGTGTGAGTTGTCAAAAACCTTGTGTGCACATGTCAAAATTACTGATTCAAGTCTCAAATCCTGAATGGTGGTGAAATTCTACAAGCCTACAAAGCTTAGAAGATATAATTGTTCACTACAGCTATTAGCTCCCTTGGCCCCCATCTTCCAGTAACTAGCCCTCTAGTTTGTTTTCCATATTAGCAGTTAAAACTTGTTTTACTTATAATTTTGTACCCTTGCTGCAGCTAGTGATTTACAGGCTCTGCATATCTGACAAATGTTTGTTTACAAGCTTTTTGTACCATGACTAGGGCAGGCCTAGGTGTATGGAGGAGAAAGCCAGTGGTCAAAACCCAAAAAGTATGGATAAGGCCAGTGGCCTGAACTTCAGCTGTTTCCATCCAGAATGGAGAAATATCAGAAACTTTTTCTCCGCATTAGAATGAAGTACTGCCCTCTGACCTTCCTGACCTGAAGTGCCCAAAACAACAAAATAGTTGAAATTAACAAATTAAGAGATACTATAATTAGCAAAATAGCAATTAAGACAGAAAAAATAGTTGTGGAATTTTTATACTAGAATCCTCCAGTGGTTCCTAGATTTCTTCCTCTTAGACCATGTCAGAATGGGGCTTGTACTTACCCAGGGAAAATAAGCGGAGAGAGAGTTCACAGTAAGGCTAGGATTTAACATGCAAACAGATGTTGGCCAGTGATGAGGCTGCTGCAGATGAATAGGTGATGAATCAGGAGAGCTTTGCATAGTACAAAGGATAAACGTTGTCAGTGCAAGTTGTCCTGTTTCTTTTCTTTAAAGACACCTCATTTAGGATGTGCTCTTTTTACTGAATGAAATGCAATGACTGTTTTCAGACTCGGTAACTACTTTGAAACTGGGTAAAGCATAGGCTGCAATTATGAATTAGAATTTACTGAAGCTGAGCGTGCAGTTCATGGTGTTATATTGCTTTGAAGCCAGACATTTCATACTTAGTACATTTCACGGGATCAAAAAAATCAATATTTAAGTAATGTAAGTGTGCCAGAAAAGCCACATGAACTTGAACTTAAATTTTATTTTTCAGTGTCCTCTTTAGACAATGCTAGGGAATTGTGCAGTTCAATGAGACTTGCAAAGCAGGAAACCTTTATGCTAGGGTGTTCCCTATCCTTTATATTCAGCCTCTTCAGAAACACCATTTCTTGCTGCCTGTGGGGTCCAAACAGAGCTTAGGGAAATCGGAGGCCCCAGACTAGGGAGGAAAAGGGCTGGATTAATAAATGTCCATAGGCTGTGGAAAGAATTTGAAGCTGACTAGCATTTTCCTCATGGGCCCCCTTCTGCAGTGAGAAACTGCATTTCACGGGGTATTTGCAGAAAGCTCCAGCAGAGCAGCTCCACAGAGTTACACGGTCTGGAGCATGCTATGAGAGCAACAAATGTTAAGCCTGGTATGAAGTGGTAGGGCTCCATGGAGATAGCAACTGCTGCACCTTCTAGCAATCTGTGGATTTTTTTCCTCTATAGAGAGATTGATGCATTCCAGTCATCTCTCCTGAGCATATACTTCGGTTATTTTCTTCCTCTTCTGCCTTCAGCATTTCCCACTCAGTTCCCGCTGTGGCGTGTGTGTGTACAGAAGAAATGCAGGAGGGTTTTCTGGCAGGTGCAATGTTCTGTTTTCTTCATGGCTTTTAGTGGAAGGCCCTAAGAAACTAAAAGGCATGAGCTCTTGTGACTGGGATAACTTGTGTTCTCAGCAAGACAGTATAAATCTCTTAGTAACCAAATTAATTTTTATGTGGCAGTGACTGTATAATTATTTGGATTTACTAACACTTTAGAGCTTGTACAACATAACCTTCCAGTTTCTTCTTGCTCACTTCTTTTCCCTCTGCTTGTGGAAAAGAATGCTCAGAATGAATGTACGGTGTGCTGTACATTTGACTCAATTACTTGCTCTATATATTCTAATGCATGTTGTGAGACCCCTAGCAGGCTGGACTTTCCCCTGGGTAGATGGCAGGTTGATTACAGGATGTCTAGCTGTAAGCGCTATCGAAACTGGCTTAAGGTGTGGCTTTGCTGGGAATTACTTGTCCTTGTGCTGTCACTGAGCCGTTTGTAGGTTCCTGTCTAGATTTGTGAAGCAACCCAAGTTGTAAAACATACAGCATGCATTTAATGTTTTGACTTTTAAAAACCAGGGTCCCTTCAGAGATCTGGTTTGGAGTCCAGCCTCACAAGCAGGTGAATTGACACAATGAAGGGGATGGTAACTTCCTGAGACCATGTAGCTCTGACTGGACAGAGTAAAGTTGAAAGAGAACTGCTTAAAACCCATTTACCTGTAAAAGAGCAACATGGAGCTGCAGATTTAGTTTATGATTCAAAAATCCTTCCTGCCAGATCTGTGCTAATACTGATGAAGTCTGGCTTGGCGTGTGCGCTCTGTTGTGCTCCGCTCAGCCAGGCGCAGCACATGGTGTGCTGTTGCTACCAGCCCAATGCCAGCTGCAGTAGCAGAGATGATACCTGATCCAGCATAAAGTTAAGAGTGGTGTAGACAGATGACACCTGATCTTGCCTAGTCTGCTGGGACAGCTACGCCTTGAATGTTTTTAACAAATCTGAAATGACAAAGCAAGTTTTCACTCGCTCTGCAGCCTGTGTCATGGCTTCAGTGGTCGTGATGCAGCAATAAGTATCTTAAAGCAATATTCTTCATCCCACTAAGCTGTACCTATGCTATCTCAGTAAACATCTGCCTGTGCCATAGGGGGCTTAGTGAATACAGTTTGTAGAGAGGAGATTAAAAAAAAGGCAAGTTCTAGTCTGTTTGGACATTATTATTGCTCCGCTGACAGGCAGTTTTGAGCCAAATGCCTGGTCCTGTAAACGCTTAAGAGCGAGTACAGTTTTGTTGGCTTCAGTGAACACTTTAGTTATCACGCTAACACTTGTTAGCTCTTGGCATGATCTGGGTTCTAAGCCAAAGAAAGTTTTCTGTGGTAGGGAGGTGAACCCCATAGACACTAGTTAATTTAACTGGGATTCAGCTGGAGTCTAATTGTAAGTAAGATCCTTTTGAGGGCTATCCACAAATTCCATTGAAAGTTGGACTGAGATCTAAAACAGTAAGAGTATTTTTGATATATTACTATTAATATCCTGGTTTTGCATCTGTCATCTAAAGGAGAGTTTGTTATGTTTAATAAACAGCTGTCCATGTGTGTCTGTCTGGAGGCAGATTCAGGGACTCTGTCTCTTTCTGAGGTGCAGTTCTGTGTTAATAACATAGGAGAAGTGTGACTTGTCTTCTCATAGCACTAAAAGTGAGATAATCCCTGTGTAAGGAATCAGTAAGTATGGTCTGCTTAATCTAGTCCCAGTGTGAAACTGTTGACATTTGTTCTTTTTTTCTATCATTATGTGACTGGGCCTGTTTTGTGCTGGATTAGGCACAAATCTCCTATGCAGCACATTTGGCATGTTACTGGTAGTTTAACTTCATTAATAATGTATGAAGGAAATGTAATCCATGACAAGGAAGGAAAGAAAAGTATTTTTACAGCTACCAAATCCTCTGGAATAGGTAATTATTCAAGATCTGATGTTTGATGTTATAGTTTACAATTGAGCGCCTTTCACAGAATAAAAAAAAGAAAAAATGATACATACACACAAAAATATAGTGGCACTATAAGAAATGTGCTGCTTGTTGTTTGAGGTTGCATGTACTGGTTTAGAATGCATCAAGTGCAGAAAGAAATGTAGATTGTGAAGAGAATGTGCTTTATTTTACATGTTGTAAGCAGTGTTGTGTTTACATCTCAATGAAAATGAACTTAGACAGTACAGCAGGCTTTTTAAAGAAAAACTCCAGCAACACAAGAAGCTACTCACTGGATTATGTTGACCTTCCATTAGAAAGAAGATTAGTTGTTTATGTGCATCAGCTGGATAATATTAGTTTATGGGCTGTTTTAAACTAATTTCTTATTCTGAAATTCAATAGCAAATTTGGTATTCCCTCTCACCTGCTAGTCAATCCTAAACAGCCTCAATATTTGTAGTGGCTGAAAAGTCACAATGTGTCTCAGAACCTAAACCAACCCCAAAGCAGCGGTCACTTGCAACTACTTTTGTGCTCTGCACTCCTGTCACATTTGTGCTATCAGAGCAACAGCTGGGGAGACTTTCTCAACAAAGATGAGTGGCAGATAATCCTGATGAGATTCCACATCCAACATCTTTTGTAATTATGTCACATTCAGCTGTAATGGAATAATTCAAGCTGAAAGGACAAGCTTTGATCCTTTCTTAAACCTTTCCCTGTGGACTGGCTATCTAAAAGATTTAAAGATATTTCTGTTACAAGATCTAGTGCTTCCTCGGAGAAGTCATGTTTCTGAAGCAGCGAGATCTGTAAGAGCAATATTATTTGCCAAATACATATTTCAAAGCACTTTTGCTAAATAAAGATGTCAATAAAAGGATGCCCTCCCATAACCAACAAGGAAGTTAGAACTCATTTTAATATTCTTTAACTCAACTGGGTGTACAGAAAATAGATTTTATTTGATGATGAATCACAGTGGTGTAATCTATAAATATCGGTGTATAGATGTGTTTGTGCTGAAGCAAATACAAATTTGTTTTGGCAAAGATTGTACATATTAGGAATATCAATTTAGTGAAGTAAATGTTTCTGAAGATCCACTCTTTACAAATAATTAGTTTACACTAGGATTTTTGAAATAAGATTCAGTGGTCAGTCTCCTATTGAATTTCAATACAATTTCAGTACCTTGTGCCCCTAGGCTCTTTTGGAAAACTTAATTAAGTTGGAAAGACCTTTAGGCATACATAAAAAAAAGATTCCTCAGAAGACCATAATTTTTTTTATTTCAGGACAATATTTTGTATTCATTAGTGTTACAGAATATGGCACTGGCTACATTTTTATCATCACACGGAATGATGTGGCTATGGATATGGAAACTGCTGTAGAGGATCTTTGCCCAGGATCCCTTTGGCCTTAGTTTGGAGGACAGAGTTTGGATCTCTGATTTTCCTGTCTGTCAGATTTATGCCAATGTAAATCCCTTGACTTTAGCGGACGTTTTTCATTCATTTCCTGGCCTCCACTGGAAAGAGAACTGTTTCTTAAGGTTTTCACACATGGACTACATTAAGGGGTCACATTCAGATAATACTCTTCTGGCATTTCCATCAGCCAGGGGTCAATAAAGTGCTATCTGGGCTAAGAATATAGGGTTGGGCATGTGTTTAGTCAGCTCCAAATTTCCCATCTGTCAGACATGAGAAATTCAATGTCTTTTTGTGCATGCCTGTTTGTTTAGGGTCTGAGAATCGGTGTGGCAGGGGTCATTTCTGAGGGCTGTGCTGGTGGAGTCCTTTGGTATGCCTCCCAAACAACCTGGTGCGTGCCTCGCTCCTGTCTCCTGGTGTTTAATGCTCACTGATCTTTATGGTCCTGAATTTGTGAGGCCTATGGTAGGAGCTGACCTCTTCAGAAGTATACAAATGGGAGAGACCTGCTTTCACACTGTTATAAAGCTTCCCTCCTCCAAGTTTCTGCTACACATGTAGAAAGTTATTAATTTTATTTATTAACCAAGCTAAAGCAAAATTAATAACTGAGGTCCTGGGAGAATGTTTTCCTCTCTTTCCCAGGATCTATTTCAGTTTATCTGCAAGCTAATAAATGGTAGTGACTAATGATTGGTATGAGCAAACCTCAAGAGCATCAATTCAGAAAGCAACCTTGAGTCTGGACACTTATCCGAGTTAGCTGTGTCTCTTGAGTGATCAATCTGGTCTGAAAGCTTGAAGGATTTCTTCCTCCATTTTGTTGGTTGAGAGGAACTGTTTCGCCTCTGGTTCAGAAGGGTAAAACGTGGGATGTAATACACAAAGTGCTTCTGAGGGTGGATGCTGAAAAAGCTGAAGTTTGTAACAGTTTTGTATCCATTGTCACTGAATGGGGCAACTACATGCTGCTGGCCAGTGCAGTTATTGCCGCTGAAAAGGGGGGGATATTTCTGTACGGATAGGAAAGTGAGCCTTGAATTTTTGACATGTCATCTGGACCTGTCCTTGACAAATTTATTTAGTTTTTTAATAAACATCTCTTTAAAATTGTGGAGGGGGTGGATAAGGTACTAAAAACCTGATTAAAAGGACAATGCTTATCTTTTAAAATAGGCATTGGTGAAGGAGAGGAGCAGGGGACTTTGTAGACTAGTCAAACTGATTTTAATCTTTGGCAAAATTCTGGAACAAATTAATGTACAGTTTGGAAATATCTAGGAAATGGAGGATGAAGAGCAGCCAAAAATATCTAAGGAACAAATCACGTTTAACTAATGTAACCCCCTTCTGTGGCAGGGCAACATATCTGTGGATAGAGGCAAAGCAGTAAATCTCTCTGTATCCTGGCTTCAGAAAAGCTTTTAAAATAGCCTTACACAACACTTTCATAATGAATTCAAGACATTGGGGCTAGGTGAAACTATTGTAAGGTAGACTCAAAATCAGTTGGGCAATTGTACCCTAGAAGAGTTACCAGTGATTTGTGGCCAAAATGAAAGGCTCCACCAAACAGACTTTCTCTGGGGTCTGCTTGGAGCCTGATGCTGTTTGAAGATTTCATTGGCAACTTGGCTATTTTATTAAAGGCTGTAATGAACCAAAGATGGGGTGAGCTGTAATTGTGTTTGAGAGCAAGATTAGAATTCAAAAAATATTGGTAAATTAGAAGTGAAGTGATCTGAAAAGTATAGAATGAAATTCAATGGCGATGAATGAATATTTGGTGGTAGTAATTGCCTGCATAAATATGGATGAGAAGCAGTGGGGTAAGCAGAGGTTCTGCAGAGAAAGATTCAGTGCTAAGTCACAGGAGAAATGTGTTTTAGCTGTGTTGTCTTATTGCTAAAGATTTGAACAGGACTATAACAGGAAGGACTTTTTTTCCCTCTTCTCAATGTAAGACTTCAGCTGGAATGCTGTATCCAGTCTTGGGCATTACATTTCAAGAAAGACTTGGACTGGTTGCAGAGAGACAAAAGGAAAACACTGAGGATTGTTGGATGTTAGGAGGATGAGGACAGACTGAATGAACTCGGTTCTCCAACCTGATGAAGGGAGTACCAGAAAGGGTGACACAATAGTCTGCAAGCCTGGTCTAAAAACAAAATCAGTCTTATCTGTGTGGTGAGTAAGACAAGTAATAATGGACTTGAACTGCAGGAAGATGGGTTGGAATTAGGTTTTTGATGCCTTATTCTGTTTAAAAAAGAGATGAGACATTGAAATATCCTGTTGGGAGACTGTTCTTGGAGAACATTGAGAACTTTTATATAAGTAGCTGTCAAGAACGATCAAAGCATGGTTGATACTATCCTGGAAGTGATGTACAGAAGATGACCTTGATGTCCCTTATGACAATATTTTATAAGCTGTGGTTCAATCTTTGATAAAATATTGTATATGTGTAACACTAAAAATATAACTTCAATATTGGACACCAATTTTGCAGCCTTTTCTAGAGTCCCATCTGTGTATGATCACTGAAGAGTTAGTTCTTTAGCCTTTGAAATAAAAGACAAACTGCTGGGTGGGTGGATTTACAGGATTTTTGGTCTTGTAACTTTTGGGTGCATTAGCCAGCAGAAAAAGTCATCTTAGATTTATTAAAACTTCCATTAAAGCTTAGGTGTTGGTGTAATTACAAGGGACATCCAGATTTGGATCCAGTGGATAAAGTTTCACTGTATTGAAGACAGGAGATGTAATTGCAGTTGTGCAAAATCAAACCAAATGTAACCAGTTCGGTGCACTGCAGTGCCATTTCGGCGGTAAGCTGACAGTTGTGCATGTGGGTAGTGTGGGGGAGCTGCCTCAGCATGTCAGTGCTTCCTGTGCTAAAGCACTTTATATGTTTGTAGATAATGTATGGCCTAGCCAGAAACTAGCTTGAATCATTTTACCTTTTATTAGAAGGTACAATGTTAATAAAATGCAGTCATTCTAAAGGGGCAGGGGACGACAGTGATCTGCCAGCTAACTGCAGGTTATTTCAGGTTAGTGCACGAAGCCCAAAAGACATGTGATGTTGCAAAATGCTGGTGGAAGACAGGATGCTACTCAGAGGAAGGCAAGCAGAAAGCCACTGTACTCACTGACAGGCTACAATGGTAGATTTAAGGCTGAAAGCCTTCTGATCTAACTCCTATTTCTGCATCTTATCTACCTGGTGGTGCTTTGATAACAGCAATAAATCTGTTATTCTAGTGTTTAAACTGGGTCAGCTGGGGAGTTTTTTAAGAAATGTTTGTGACTGGCAGTGGAATTATCCAGATGAGTGGAGTTACAGGGCTGAGAAACACTCTGGTCGATTAATTTCATTATAATATAGTGTGTTGTATGTTTTAATGAAAGATAATTTAAGGTATCTCAAATACTTATTCCCTTTTGTGAACTAGGGCGTAAATTAAATTCTCTCCAAGTTCAATCAGATTTAGCTGTCATTAAGTAATAATGTTATTTGTATGCACATTTGATTGCAAACTGGCATGTAAGACGTGATGACCAGTGGTGCAAGTGAACTTCCCCTTTGTCTTCCCGTCCTCCCTCCTGTGCTAATACTGCCTGGTGGGCTGTTATTGCTGTGAGAAAAAGAAGAGAAAGATCATGACTGTGTGGGGGAAAAAAAGTATAATTTGTGAAAATGTAGAAAGTCACTGTATTATGTGATTTGGAAAAGCTATCCTTTATTTGTTTACTGAAAAAGTATTTTAAAAATTCTTGCTTAAAATAAGAAACAACTTATTTTTGTTTTCAGGTGGGTTACTGGAATCATCTGTTTAGCAGAGATGACTTTAGCTTTTTTCAATGCATCTCATGCTCAGAGACTTTGAAAAACCTAACCATTAGACTTGATCTGCTTTTTATATTTTGTGGACTTGACTCGAATATTCACACGCATGCTTGACCCCTTGGGTGAAAAAATGCTCCAGTATGTGAGGTATAGTGCAGCTTTAAGGGCAGCCTCTCTTTAACAGAGATCATGTTATTTTTACTCTCCAGTGTGAAATCTGGGATCTCTTGCAAATGAAATGTATCTTAGTAGTAATTTAAATACATTAAAACTCTGATTTTAAGGCACTTGTAAAGGTGAATATGCTACCAGCACTAGACTATGTTTGCCACTAATGAGAACCAGCAACCTTAGAACAGTTAGTGAGATACTAGGTTTGCATCTTTAGATGCACGTGAGATCCATAATCATAAGAATATAAACTTCTGTGAGTCCTCTTTTTTAAAAAAAAGAGTGGTGATTCTAGACACCTACCCAGTGTGGAGTAAAGCCTCTGAACCAGGAGCGTGATATAATGCAATGTGAAAGGAGTTTATTTGCAAAATGAGAAGTAGCCTCAGTGATCTCAAATACAGATAGGGTAGATATGAAACTGGCATGTCATAGTAACATAACTTTAAAGTTATAGTGTAATTCCCCTGGAAATTAATAGTTCTTGATACTTTTAACGCTTTCTGACTGGCATCAGCAGAGATCCATTTTGTGGCTTATCTTATTAATGAAATACAAATCTATGCTTCAGAAATCTGAAAGTACAAGAAGAATGTCAGTCCTGTTTTTTGTGAGCTTTTAGCTACTGCTTCTGATCTTGAAGTGACAAACCTCTTTTTTTTTTCTTTTTGCTTGCTTCAGCTTCTCTAACTAGAATTAGTGGAGCTTCACTGTCCTTTAACTCTTGTGAGCAAATGGGTAACAAAAAAACATTTCTATAAGCATGGGCCTGAAGCTGCATGTGTTGATCATCAGAAAGATGATTAAAAATATAAACTAATTTCTTAAAAGCTATGAATATGATTGATTAAATAGGGAGAGACACATTATTTAAGGCATGCCATATTTATGCTTCTTTTTGACCTGAGAAACAAGTACTCCTCTTTTTAGAGAGAACACTATTTGCCCAAGGTGTGCTGGTATTTCCTATCTCATCTGAGTCCAGGAAGAACAGCTGCTTATTCCTGTTTTAAATCTGCTAAGAATTGAGTAATTCTAGAATTTGGAAATTTACATCACTGCTGTAGCTGTTGATAACTTATGTCAAGTCTTTATATGCCTTTTTGTGGTTCCTAAATAGGCTGTGTTTGCTGTGAAGCTTAGCTAACCACTGTGTGACCCTTTGCTCATACTTGTGTGTGCATAATAGAAGGAAGTTCCTGTGTTGCTCTTAAAGTCTACATTTGCATAATTTCACATTTCTCTGTGAGAGCTCCGTCAGCTTAGTGAGTACAAAATCTCCCTTTTCACTTCTTTCAGTTGAAGTATTTCATGGGTATCAAAAATAATGGTGTTAGCCATCAATTTCATTCCTATGGATCATCCTAGATAAAAAACATAAATTACATTTTAGGTTTGTAAAATCTGTTACATTAAAGTTTTTAGGTGATTACCACAGAATATGTACATAAAAGGTAGCCTTAGAGCAAGAATCAGCCTATTGACTAAGAAAAGCTCTGATTTCTACTCTTTTCCCTTCCCCCTCACATAAGCCACTTCTCCCCATATGTTAGAAAGCTGAATCCTTTCTTCAAGAAATGGAACTAATCATATCCCTTCCAGCTCCACTGTATCTTCCTAAAGGCTATCTGTCTTTAGTTTCTCCTGGCTCCTCTTCTCTCCTTCCCAGAGCTGAATGCTTTCTGGGGTGTAGGAATGTCTTTCTAACTTGTCCAGACAGTGGTGTGGTGGTTTTTTTTTTCCTCCAAGAGTTCCTCAGACAGATGCAGAAATTAATCTGTTGTAGGGAAGAATAAGCAAGTATCTGCTGTCTCTACGCATGTTTTTAGTTTTAGACTATGCTAAATAGGCTTCAGGCTTTCCTCAGTTTCTCATGCTGGGTAGCAACACATTTAGCCAGCTAGCATAGTTCACCTGAGAGACTTTAGTGGCTGAAATAAAAATGAATTTGTTTTTCATAGTCCTAGATTGTTTTCAAGCTTACCCTCTTTTGCTTAGCAGTAAAACTGTTAATGTCACTGGGGTTTTTGAAGTGCCTTCATCAGCCTCAGAGTTATCACCATCACTGACATTGTAGGTCTGCTGTGATTTGGGTACTTATGTCTCTGCTTTTAAGAAAGAATTTGCCTAGGGTCAATGCAGGATGCTGGGCTATGTTTCTTCACAGTCTGAGCATGAATTTAAGCCTCAGTTCCAAGAACAATGTATTTGGCCTATATAATTCAGCAAAAATCCAATATAAAAATTACATAACAGGTAGTAAAATATGTAATCTCTACACAGTTGTGCTGGCAGTAAGAGAAATTAAAGAGGTCATGTGACTGGTATCTGTCACTTTTTTAGAATATTACTAGAAAGTGATTGTTTTGGAAAAAGTGAGCAACAAAGGTATTTTTTCCCCCTTTCCCGTCTTTATGTTTGGCTAAAGGAGAGTTTTAAGTATAACATATTTCCACTAACTTTGAGGCTTAAATATTCCCTGTTCTGCCTTTCATTTGGCTCTGAGAGACCATTGCTGTGCTACCTGTTCCACAAAGAACAGAAGAGATATTTAGAAGCAAATAATCTGTTTGTTCCTTTGCCCTTTCTCACCAAGCAGCAAAATCCTACTGAAATGCCCATATTGATCTAAAAAATAAAACAGTGAACTTTGCCTTTTCCTAACCCAACTGTATAGGTTAGTGACGATGCCTGTTTTCACTGCAATCTAAAGAAATATTTCACACAGTAACTTCTCCAAAAAAAAAACCCAAACCACCCAAAGGGATTGGTGGGATAGATTGTGGTCTGTGTAGGTAATCTTGCATCTCCTGAATTGAATATTAATTGTTGTTGCTAGTGAGCATATTCAGTCTGTCTTTTGTCCATGCACAAATGTTTATTTGGTACTGTGTTCCGAAACTGCATTTTGATGGCAGCATCAGATGGACTGTTTAACTTTTTATCAAGCAGAAGAAAACAAGTAGTAATTGCCATATTGAATTGTGCTTGCGGGCTGTCTAATGTACAACCGTTTCTCTGATGACCATACCAGATGCTTGAGATGAGGATGGTAGACCCCATAGGAATTAGAGGCTTCTATGAAAATTTCATTCTAATCCCTTCTAATGAGAAATTGAGCTAAAACTGAATCGGGAGCTTTTATTCGTTCCAGCAGTTGTCTTAGGTTGGTGACTCTAACTCTAAATATTCTTATTTGTGTCTAGATTTGATCTGCCTTTGGGTTTTTTGGTTTGGGTTTTTTTAATTGTGGCAATGAATTTTGGAGCGTACTGCATGATTAGTGGTATATGCAGTGTAAATTCTTCTAATGTAATTGAATGTCCCCTTTCCTCTGGAACCGGCCTTCTCAAGTGTATTGCAAATGTGATGACTTCAGAGTTAAATAACAATGTAGAGAACAGCTACTGTTCCATGTTTTGTCACTGAGGGCAGTCAAATTTCTGTGGCTGATAACTTTTTGCATGTGCAGTCTGAGAGCTTCAGCACCTTCCCCACACCTGTTTACTCAAAATCATACTTTGGGAGGTATTTCAAGCTGGGCAATCCAAACCACTGACTTGAAGACCTCCACTGATTTGGTTGGCTTCTGTAGTCAGTACTGGTTTAGTCAGGAGGTCAGGTTGTTTTAGACTTGGATGCTATGTTAGAGGGAAAAGAGGTATTTTTACTACTTGTCTGGCTCAGGCATTGATTGATACGTGTACCATATCTGAAGATGTATCCAGTTGTTTCAGTGTCTGTGGCATGTGATTAGATGCCATGTCATATAAACTCCTCATGGTTTGGACTGGGGGTGTGGAACCTCCTCAGAGGAAGCAATAGTCTGACTGCAGTTGCGCCTCTGTAGATCTGAGTTTTTTCTTTTCTCAAAGAAATTTTGTATTAACTGTGAGGTCGTTGGGACTGCAGCTGGAGTGCAATGCTTGAGTGAGGATCCTGGGGGGTTGGAGCTTGCTGGAGTCTGTCTCCTCCCGTGGGACTGGAGGTGCCCCCATGTGCCTGGAGAAGTCAGATGCTGGAAAAATACCTCTGTTTGCAAGAACCGTTTGGCTCAGATAGGGCTTTGACTGACACCAGTATCAGCAGTGTGTGTATGCTGGTTGGGAACCTAATGAGCAGAAGATAGTGACTTCAGAGGACTGGAGAGAGTTTATTCAAGAGACTGCAAATCTCTGACAAATAGCTTGCCTCTAAAGAAAGAGATCAGTAAATTCCTTAATTACAGTAATCATCTCTTGAGTTTATCCTAGAGCTCTACTCAAAGAAAACTTGACCATGATTATTGAAAGTGTATGTGCTACTAGTCACCTGTCATTTCCAGTTTCTTTATTTTTTTTGTTAAATCCAGGCTGTCTCTGTACATAATTAAAAAGCACATCTTTATCCACCAATTAAATTGAATACATTGTATTAGGTATTCAACTGGACTGAATTTATTAATTTCAAGATGAGTGTATATCTTGGTACAATTAAAAAGCCATGCTTATGAGGATAAACCTTGCTGATGATATCAGCACTGAATGACACCAAGACAAATTCGTAGAACCTTTCCAGCCTCTTGTGAAAGTATCTGACTGATTTCTATCCCTAGCCCTCCTTATTTTTCCCCTGCTTCTGAATTCTTTCCTGTTGGTTTTGGTATACTAATTAGGTTAAATGTATTAGTCATCTGAATGACAGCATTATATGAAGCTTAAGTCTCTGTCACACAAGATTGTCAATGGATATGGGTGGAAAAAAAGGTGCTACAGGTCTTAGTGGTTGCAAGGAAAATGTGACAAGTGACACAAGTAGACAAATGTAAAATTTGCCCTTCCAGTGGCCTCAGATGACTTTTGTTTTTGTGATGGTTTTGGTAGAGGAGAGCTTTAGAAAGGGATTTGGAGGAGAAAATCAGAGCTTTGTGGATGGTTGAAGGTAACTTTCATTTAATAGAACCCTTCTGTGTCCCCAGTAACACCTTGAAGAGTAACGTAGGTATTCAGCTCTGAATGATTCTTTTATTCTTTTTTTTTTTCAAGGTGTCCTGTGGTGATGGTCACTTTGTCCACAAATCAACAAGGGGAAACTAGTTTAAATGTTTTAAACTCAGGTGTTGAAATGCTTGGGAGGCAAACATTAGGGGAGTTTTTGAAGTGTGGGCGACTGTTCTTGTGACTTTTTTTCTATTTACTTGCTTCAGAAATGCACTTATATGTAGTCATTCTTTTTTGCACTGGAATTTCCTTTATGGCTGAATATTAACAAAATTATTCAGAAGACTAGTGTAAGGCTATGTAAGTGTATATTAATAAAAGATCAAATCCAACCACACCCAAAAAACCTTCACAATGTTTTTTGCTTTGTTGAATATGAATAAGGAAGTGCAAAGATACTCCAGACACTTGACAAGGAACTTAGTAGCCCCAGTGTTTTTCAGGAGACTTTCTATACTACAGCATTTGAAAACAGAAATACTACTTACTGCAGAATGTTTAAGCTATCCCAGAAATGTGTGTGTTTCTTGTCAAAATGAGAAAGCTGCCCTGGTTAAATTTAAAGTTGGTTGAGATGCAGATTAGTTGAGGCAAGTCCTGTTTGGACATCCCATTCATAATTTTCCAGCAGCTAGGTTTAACTTAATTGACTTAACCTGCGCTAAAATAGGGTTGTTAAAGCCAGAATAGTGTCTTGGCACTAATTTTGGCGACAACCAAAGTTGGTATGGCGCCTGAGTAACCAGTGCTGCTTTCTCTGTCGATTCTGCTGAAGAGATTGACTGATATTTGTTTTGGTCACAGAGTTGGGAGCCCAGATTTTCCTAGGTTTTGGTGGTTGCCTTAAAGAAAGGTTTATTATCTTTGACTGGAATCTACATGCTTATATAAAGCTTTAGTATTTGTAACCTTTGCAATTACAGACAAAAAAAAAAAAAAGACTTCATCTGTTTTTCATCCTGTATCCTTCCAGTCACTGGAAGATGTAAATTATTAGGTCTGCTTTCAAATGTTTTATTTTTGTATCATGAAATTACTGCATCTACCAGGAGACTCATTTTGTGGAAGCAATTGTTCATTCTTAGACAAAATTTTTCTCTGGATTTGTATCTAAACTTCAGGGAAAGCTGTAGGATCTAATATACCTTTCTTAGCTTATAAAATAATCACATACCCCAAAACTAGGAGAAACACCTTTCTTGGAAAGACTTTGCTAATGTTTTTGGGTTCATGCTCACTTTCTAGTTAGACTGGTTATTTTTCAACCTGATTGCAGAACAGATTAGAAAAGTACTGTAGGAAAAAATGATGAAATTCCAAGCCTTCCTTTAAAGTTATATTACTCTGTGTCTGGTCTCTGAGAGGAAAGGGCCTTGTGCAGATGCTAAAAAACTTCACTGGTTTCCTACTGACCCATTCTACACATAGTGTTGCAAGGTCTCTCTGTTCTCAAAAACTTCTGCATGGGTTTGCCAGAGTCACTTACAGCCAGGAGTAAATTGTAAGGGGTCATAAGCTGACAGGCGGGGAGTGCTTCCCAGTCAGGTTAAGGATTTTCTAAATTATTGTTTTGAATCCTGTTTAATGTAGACTTGCTTGTAATGGCAGACATGCCATTCCTCTCCCCCTGTAAGCCTCTAATGCTAGTGGAACTTTGTAATAGGAGAGTAAATATCAGAGTAGAGATGGACTTCAGTAGGCCAATGAACATTTGGAGCATACCATGCATCACGTCCTCTGTGCTGTGGTGTTTATGGTGCAAAATTTATACCTGTCTAAATCCACTGTGGCCATGTGGCTCTGCATGCCTGAGTAAGCAGCCATGGGTGTATGGATTTCCTGTTTTCAAACAGTCATTGAGCATACTCTACACATTTTTTTGAGAAATGCACCTTTAATTTTTTCAGTAAATCAGCTGTGGTGTCTGTGGAGCACCAAGAGCCACACCATGTAATTCTAGAAACTACAGGAGTCTCCAGACATTTCAAAATGCCGAAGTCTCCAGCTTTTGCAACCCTGCTTGAGTCAGAAACAATAGATGAGCTGCAATCACAACTTTGCCCATTTATTATTTTCTTGCTTGTGGGGTACTACAGATTTTAGTAGTAATGACTTTCATATGAAATAACATTTAAGTAATTATCAAAAATTATTTGCATAAACTGTCCAAAGCTGTAAAGTTTAACCAACAAATGCATTTCAATAAAAAACACTTGTGGTATGAAAGGAACTGTCTTTTTCACAGCATACTTGCAGCTGACAGTTCTTAAATATACAGAAAAACAGCTATTGAAGAAGGGATTGCCTTCAGCTGTTGCAAAGGTCAGCATAACATAAGACGTGAAGACTGGATATTTTCTACTGGGGCTTCAGGCAGTCCTTAAACATTTTGGGTTCTGGGACACTCAGTATGGGTTTGTACCTGTGAGCAAGATGCATCGGTGGAGAATTCCTGTAAACACCAGAAAAACCCAAACCTACCTTTTATTTGCTCAGGATCATTCACATCAAAGGAACCCTCATTTCTTCCATGCAACTGCGGTGGGGATTGCTTCACGCAGGGCTGGAAAGCAGCCAGGCTGCATAGCATGACAGCTACTCAGCAGTCCACAGCAAAGCTATATGCCACTAAGAAGCAGGAATGGATTGCTGGTTTTAAATGTGATACACATTTGCAGCAAACATTCAGAAAGTACTTTATTTCTGAATTTTGACCATATCTTCTTTAATGTGCGGTTTCATGAGCCTTATGGTATCTTCTTAAATCTCAACTTCTTCTCAGACTCAACATTAATTAAACAGTCCTACACTACTCCATCTCTTAACAGCTGCAAAATGGCATCTGACCTTTGTAACTGGTGTGGAAGCATTGTCCCAGCTCATTCACTAGACATTAAGTTGTATCCTAGTGAGGCACAGTGAGGAAAATTACTTAATTCTTTCAACCTGAAGTCTTTCTCTAACACAGCCCAGGTAATTTCCAGGCATTTAAAATCCAACCCTGTAACTGACTGTTAATTTCAAAATAATCTTTCTTAGAAATAAAAATTTTACTGCTGAAAGTATTCTGTGGTTGTCCTC
This sequence comes from Syrrhaptes paradoxus, assembly GCA_013400615.1. Lineage (NCBI taxonomy): Eukaryota > Metazoa > Chordata > Aves > Pterocliformes > Pteroclidae > Syrrhaptes > Syrrhaptes paradoxus. Next base: position 44,768 of record VZTO01023416.1, on the reverse strand, counting down.
CTGTGTTTTCCAGCTGGCTTGAGGCAATGGATGTTCTGGCTTTCCAAATAAAAGAATCTTGGCTCCAGTGGGGTCCATGTCCCTTGTGCAGCCTGATGTAGAAGTATCAAGTGCTCTCCACAGAATTGCTTTCTGCAGATCATTAGTGAGCAAACCTGGAATTAACAAGTGGGGTAGCTTCACCCTTTATTTTATATAAGAAAGAGTGGGATCTAAGGAATTAAGTGAAGTGAAAATGTACAGAGTTTCTTACTATTATTTCCTAGCAGGAGGAAAGCTCTCTTTCAGGGGAGGAAAAGTCATTTAACCGTGTACTTGCCTCCAGAACTTGAAGATGGAAGCCCCTCAGTTTATTTGTCAACACTTAGAACTGTCTTGGAAAAAAAGACTAGTGCTTGCTGTACAGACCCCTAAAGTCATGAAGAACAGGTTTTTTTGATTTTGTTTTGTTGTCATTGCATCAAGAGATTGTAAAATGTATGGTACATTTGGGGACATCGGGTAAACTCAAAGCTTAACCAGCCATATGTTAGAGAGCTGTCCTAAAAATGAGTAAAAACCGACCCAAAACACAGAGGAGCAAATTAAAATACACTTAAATACTTAATAGCTGTCTAAAATATGTGTCTAGAACTGTAAATTACTCTAAATCTTGGTAGATTTGGGCACAACTGTATTCTGGATGTGCTTAGGAAGGATGCTTGTAATGCTATGTTTTCACTGACAGGAGCTGTATTATTTTTGTGGTTTCAACCTGCTTAACTAGCAGCAAAATGCCACACAGCTGCTCTGTCATCCCTCCCAGGGATGGGGGAGAGAATTAAAGGGGTAAAGGGAAAAGAGTCATGGGTTGAGAGGAGGACAATTTAATAAGTGAACTACAATAAAATTGAAAATAATAATGATGATAATAGTAATATATACAAATGAGTACTTCACAGCAAAACTGGTCACCCCTCAATGACCAAGGCTCAGCCTGTTTCTGGGTAATGATCATGGAGCAGAGAGAGAAGAGCCTGAGCATCCAAGAGAGTGAGAGATGACTGAGGGAGAAAGAGATGACTGAGAGAGAGAGAGATGCATGATATGGAATAGACCATTGGCTAATTTGGGTCTCAATCCTAAACTTAAGGTCAAATCCTAGGCAAATGGGGCTGTGCTTCCTCCCAGCTTCTCCTGCACCTGCAGACATGGGCACATCAGAGATGCTGAAAAGTCCTTGACTGTCCTGGCAGCAACTATAAACACCAGCAGGTGATCAGCCTTCTCAGCACAAATCCAAAACACAGCCTCACACTAGCTACTGTGAAGAAAATTAACTGTCCCAGCTGAAACCAAGAAAATTATCTGATTGTCAAGTAGTGAAATTGAGTGTGTGGCCTGCTAAAGATGGTCATCGATCACTTGGCTGAAACTCTCAATTAATTGTCTTTGAACCATGTTATTCAATTTTCCTTGTGGAGCAGTTTCATCAAGGCTGTCTTTGCTTGTGAGGCCAGAGGAGGAGAAAAACGGTTTGTATGTTTGGATGCTTTGCCTTTTGCTTTTTTTTTCCTGAGAGCACAGAAGTTGTCAAAGGTGCTTCCAATCTGCAACAAGGTTGGCAGATCAAAGTTAGTTACTGCAGTCTGTCAGAGGAAGAATGGATAGCCTAGAGATGGACCTGGCATCTCTACTATAGCCCTGTAAGAATGAAGAGGGATCTGGAGAATCAACTGATTTGCAGTCACTTGTGACCTGTCGAGGTTACTGCAGTATTGGGATTCATAGAAACCAGAAGGGAGTTCCTTCTATGTCAGCAACAGAAGCACACCAGGTATTACTGCTCAGCTGTGTCTTGTAGCATTTATCTGTTTTATGCTGTTCTTGCTAGAACTGGTCACTCTGCTGATGGTTTTTGGAAGGAATCAGAACATGGGTAGCAATTGTGAGGGAGGTTTTTTAAGAGCTCACTTCCCATCTTTTTGCTGTCAGTTGCACCTAAATTACTAGCAAATTAAATCAGTGAGGCTTATACAAACATTTTTTTTCTTCCCTCTGCATGTGTAATGACTGGGAGACTGAATGTTTTAGAAAGCATTGAAGTACTATAGGGGTTTATTTTTAAGTTGTTTTTCTTGATTGAGTCTCACTTAATCTTGACTCAATCTTACTTAATCTTATTCTTCCTTTCCTTCCATTTCCTTTGTGTCTCTGCTTTCTTCATCTTTGCCTCATCAGGTTGTGTCCCTTACAATGACAACTTCACTAACAGGTAGTTCAAGGCTATGGTGTGTTTCCCTGTAGGAAACGTTCTGTTGCAAATTGCTGCTCAGGAGAGGCTTTGTTAATCTAGTTTCCCAGAGGTTCCTTCTCTTATAAAGGCTAATTTAGACAGTTGATAAACTTTAATTCTTTTGTAGTGATGAATTTTAAATTATGTGAAGGTATCTTTTTTGGAAAAGTAGTAATACATTTGCTATCTACAGCTATTCAGTAGATCCAAGTACCTTGCAGCGGTGCAGATGATGAGAGTCCTGTGCTCCGGGCAGGCTGTGCTAACTGAGTGCTGCTGACTACAAATACTGTTGGACTTTACAGGCCACCTCTACCAGCCTGTATCCATAGCCTGTAGGTTTAGAGAGCTGGACTGGGTTCAGAGGACCAATGGTCATTATGGATTTGTATATTTTTAGCAGTCTATGTGTCATTCTAATTGATGGGCATAGATTGGCATTATATTTTGAGCTTGATTCCTGGGGTATATTTGGCTTATTTAACAATGCTATCTTTAGAATACCATCAGCACGCTAATCCTCATTAGTGGTATGAGCAGCATATCTTGGTGTCACTTAACTAGATGAATTAATATTGCTGGCCTAGGCTACTCAAGTGATTTTTTTTTTTTTAATTTTGCATAACGCACATTTAAAGTAAAGCATAATAAAGCTAAAAACTTTTGCTTGCCTTTTTTTTTTTTTTAAACTTGTGTTCTTATGAAAAGGGTGAAATTCTGATGTCGGGTGTTTTTGGTCACAACTTTTAATCTGTTCATTTATTGTCTGTGCATTTCTGAGCTCTCAACATGCAACCATGACTTTTGTTGTGACTGAATATTATGTAGCTACAGGACTAGCTTGATGTGTTGGGCCACAAGCACTTCAAGGAAACATCAGTTCTGCTTGTCAAGGTCGTCATTATGATTTGCAACACGTGGCATGAAGAGTTCTGGCTAAAATATGTCAGAGAAATGCCTTACTCTTCTAGTGGTTGGGCTCTTTGAGTACTTAAGGATAGGTATTATAGTTTAGATGAAAGATACATTTGGGACTTTGCAATGTCTCTTGAGTTTGCTGAGCTGCAGATAGGCAGAATTGTAAGTGACACTGTAAATATGAAATGCTTTTCCCTGTAGTGTAACCTGCCTGCTTTCTTAACAAGTATACCTTGAGCTCATATTATGGGCTTCTGTTTATTTGCTAATAGCTTTCTAATAATTTGTCAGGTTCAGCTGATGCTTTCACTGTTAAGCTGATATTTGGTGTAATGTTCTACAAGTGCTCCAAGATCTTTCTGAATCATAATAATGAATGTAAAACTTGTCTTGGAGTAGATATGTTATTTCATCATTTTGCTATTTACTGTTTTCTGGGCTATTTGCTAATACAGTGTGCATAGGATTTTATACAATATCTTGTAGGATTCCACAGTGAAAGCTGATTAGTAATCTGTTTCCCCTTACCCTGATCTTTTTTTTTTTTTTTAATAAAAATGGTTCCAGTCTATAAGAGGACCTTTTCTCTGATTCTTTAATAGTGTGGTTTCTTGAGAGCATCCTGTAAAGGATGTTATAAATCAAGGGCGCGAGTCACTATAGTTACGTGAGCAATTTACCTGCAGGTGTGTGGGTAGGAGAATCTGCTACCAGTAAGTAAGTTTGGTTTTTGTTTACCTGTGCCTTTTTACCTATATTGGTGTAAATCACTGCAGTGTGGCACTGCTGTTCTCATTGAGATAAATGGCAAACACAGGTGAATTTAGGATTTCACCCTGAGAACTCTAGAGTACCAAGACAGGCCAGGACTTGTGAACTGGCTGGAGAAAAGAAGCCAGAGAGTTGTAGTGAATGGGATGGAGTCTAGTTGGAGGCCTGTATCTAGTGGAGTCCCCCAGGGTTCGGTATTGGGACCTGTGCTGTTTAATATATTCATCAACGACTTGGATGAGGGAGTAGAGTGCATCCTCAGCAAGTTTGCTGATGATACGAAACTGGGAGGAGT
>VZTO01023416.1:0-40178 GCA_013400615.1 Syrrhaptes paradoxus | reverse complement strand
TTCTTTACAGTGAGGGTGACAGAGCACTGGAACAGGCTGCCCAGAGAGGTTGTGGAGTCTCCTTCTCTGGAGACATTCAAAACCCGCCTGGATGCGTTCCTGTGCGATCTGATCTAGGTGTTCCTGCTCCGGCAGGGGGATTGGACTAGATGATCTTTCAAGGTCCCTTCCAATCCCTAACATTCTGTGATTCTGTGATTCTGTGACTATGCTGAATGTCCTGTCCCATGGGAGAGGAAAACAGGAGATTAGAAATGTGATGGGTTCATAGTGGTATTGACCTTAGTAAGGTCCTTTTCCCTTCTTTGCTCTGCAAAAAGGTACATGAGAAATTGGTGAGTCTGAAAAAATTCTTATAGGGAAGTGGACAAAATGTGGGTAAGGTGATAGTTGTTATAAGTTGTGTTATTACTCCAGCACACTCTGATAACACCTTTATTGTTTAAAGGAAGTATAAACATGCTTTAAATTTTTTTTTAATAGCATTTGGATTGCTTTCTTTAGTAACCAAATACAAAGGTCAGTTGTGACAGTGGAGGAACTGTGGTGATGCTAAATGCTGAATGTTGCCATAGAGCTGATTAAAAATGTGACTGAGCAACTTGTGTGGCTAGTAGAAACTGTGTGTGATACAATCTGATGTATTTGTCAATGCAAGCAAGAAAATGCTTGGGAAACGAATTTGAAAAAGACATTTAAGGATGTTGTAATTTAGGTTGAAAGGGATCTCTGACAGTCATCTGATCCGATCCTACTCTGAAACAGGGCCAGCTGTGGTTCTTGAACTGTTTCTCATAGCGTTGTTTATAGCAAACTGCCTTAACCTGCCACATAAGAGAAAACAATGGTTTTAATTTTAGTAATTCCAGAACAACTGGTAGAAAGGAACCTAGTAAATGTAAGAGCTATTCATTTGGGCAATGCCTAATTTTAACCTGACAGCTGACACTATGGTACCCCAAAGAGTGCAAAAGTAGAATAATTAAAGTGCTATCATAGTACACATCTTTTCACTATTTCAATGTAACCTTTTAGCATTGTATTTTTAATTTTTTAAAGTGAAATAGCATTTAAACTGCCTAATGAGACCAGAGCCAATGGAATGTTTTGAAAGGGAAGAATATGTTTTGGCAATTCTGCTTGATCCATGTCAGAATATTTAGAGTCTGATCCAGGTTAGAATTGAAAACATATCCCCCTACTACCATGAAGTTATACATTGGTAAGGGCTGCTTCCAAAAGCAAAATGCTTCTATCTGTTTTTGCTCTCTTTGTCCTGAGCACTTAAATAAGCTGAGTAGGTTTCTTGTGTGAAAAATAAGCTAGGTTCCTTCCAAGTACAAGTCAAAGATGATCACACTGATAACTTTGCTTTATGTAATTTTTTTTGGGAGAATCCGAAAAGACAAGGGATAGAGAAGAGAGGAATAACTGTGCTGTTAAAGTGCTTGACTTCAGTGACAGCAGCTCAAAATGCTAATCATAGGACATTAATTCACATTTCTTCACTTGAATAAATTAAGTATATTTGACCTTTCTGGTCATCAAATAAATGAAGAAATATAAATCTTACCTCTGGGGAGGCATGTTTATATAATAAAAGATTTCTAGGGCTGAACATTAAAACAGGTATGCTGAATATCTATCTGGAGCAAATCACATTGTCCTCAAAGTTTTCTTTCCATTACAGAGACTGTGTGCTAGCTTTTGAAATAAAAAGCGGGACGCTGCCATGTCTGTTGTTGTTGCCAAGTATTTACACTGACCTGTTTCCATCACTTACTTGGAACATATTCCAAGTCTGGCTGAGCACAGTGCAGATGTGGAACAGTTGGATGTTCTTAAGCATGGTGTGGTTTTGGGTTTTTTTTTGGTTTTTTTGTAGACACTGCTGTTAGGCTCATGCAGCCCCTGACACAGATGGTGAGGAGTGGGATGTGTTGATGGTTGAAAGTGAGAGCCTATTGTATTGTGAGAAGGAGACATCCTGAGTATCAATCTCAAGGTATTGGAGCATCCCTTAAGACTCCTGAAGATACTTAGTGAGAGAGGAAACTGAGTTACAGCCAAGGAAAGGTACTCAACTGAAAAAAATTATTTTTCATTATTTTAAGATTTTATTATCAAAAAGAGTTTTTGTCTTCCTGTTCCCGGACAGCTCCTGCATGCGACGAAACAAAAATAGTTTTGGGGAGAGAAGTAGGAAAAGGTTGTGTGGTAAAGTGATTTTGGTGTTAGGAAAGCAAGTATCTTTCTCCTTGGTCTGCAGACCTGCCCCTTTTAAAAACACAAAATCCGTGGAGACGCATCACTGTAGGACAGACATCCTCCTCCTGAAGCAATGAAGAAGTTTTAAAAGCCTAGAATTTTTTTGAAACAGTGGATTTTAAAACAAGTTTTATTGTTTGTGTTCATGTTCCACGGAGTCCGAGACAACCTGGTGTGAAATGCTGCAGCAGTGAGTGGCACAGCTGTGGTGTGAATTTACAACTGGCATAGCTTTGGCAGAGTGGGGAAGTATTATCATCCACGTTTTGCCTATGAGCAATCAAAGAGGCCCCGAAAAGTGATGTTCTCAAGGTCACACAGGAAGTCTCTGGCAGAGACAGAAATTGAATGCAGATTTCTCAAATCCTGATCCAGTGCCTTAAGAGATCTAAAAATCAGATATTCATACCAATCACATTGACTAAATTTTCCTAACCTAATAATATTCCTTTCAGAAGTGCCGTAGGCTGTGTAACAGGAGGTTTCTTTCCTTTTGGGTTTGCACTGCATTAAAGTCTATGATGTTGCAAGTCATGGTTCACTTTTTGTGGTATTCCATAAACTAATGGTGCTACCTCACTGATTATGTGGTGAAAATAGCGATTGTTTGGCTTCAAAAGACCAGCTCTTCCTTATTATGGAAGCCTTCAGCCTCCAACCCCAAAGAAAGTCCTGTTGGGGCAATGGATCATTTTACAACTGATGACTTGTAGATAGGAAAACAGATGCTAAGATAAAGCTAGACTGGGGAAAATATTGCAATTTCCTTTTCAGTCTTTTAATATTTTCAGGGGTCTTTGTTAGCAAGCCTATTGTGAATTTTCCACTGGCAGTATCCATCATCTCAGCTACCCTCTTCCTTATTCCATGGCTTACTCCAAAACAGTCTCTTGAGTATGAAACTCTCTCCTTAATAAGTACCATCTTTCAAGCTGGTGGTGATTGGCATTAAGCCGTGTTTGCCTCTCCTGGGCATGTTTCAGTCTCCGGTATTTTGTTTTCATTGGGTTTTACTATTTTAGCTTTTTCTCACTTTTAAGTTCTCCAATAATTTAAACTCTCATGTGATCCCACCAGCCTTTTTATACTTAAAACGAAGCTCAATTACTTGGCAGATTTTCCCAAATGCTCAGGTTCTGACAATATCCCCTTGACTCTGGAATGAAACGCAGTGAAGGTGACTTCTTCAAGTCATGTTTTGCGTTTCATCCCTTAGAGCTGTTTTCTGTTGCAAGTCGATTGCTTTGGGTGGGATGTTCAAAGAGCTCTGTCTAAGCATTGACTTCCCTCGGAGCAGGATGAGAGTAGCAATGAGTCAACTTTTTTGGAAATCTTGTGTTTGTCCTTCATTTAGCTGGAGAAAACTGGAAAACCAGCTGCCGGTATTTTGCAGGAGCTGGTGAAGTGCAGTTTAGTCTGTAGGTGCACAAAGTTTCTAGTGCACTTTTTTACATAAAAGCATAGTGAGGGTGATTATAGTGACTAGAAGAAGTTCTTATTTACATCTGTTTCAGTATAGTGAAGTAGGTTGCAATTAATTAGGAAGTTTCTGGTGTGGTAAAAATCATCATATAGCAGGAATGCAAACATATGATTTCCAAAGGGAAATTTAATTCCATATGTGTTGCGCCCTCTCCTAGCTAGGAATTAGTTGCAACTGTAAAAGATGATTTGATTATGTCTGTTTAAAAATAATAATAAAAAAAATCAGCAACAAAAAATCAACCCCCTCCTCTCTCTGCCGTGCATAGCCACATTTTTAATAAAGAGGAAATTTAAATTATTTTAATTTGAACTTTTCTTTCATTACTTTGCTCAAGTTGAGAGAGTGCTTTGATCAACCTTTGACTTATATAATTTATAAGAGTAAAGGGAAGAGGATAACCTTCAGATGTCTTCTGTGGTAAAGCACTGATGCTGAAAATGTTAAATGTTTGCAGACTGAGAGCATGCTTGGCTGGGAAGGCCAAAAAAGAATAAACAAAATGTGACATGTTTTATTTTGTTATTTATCCCCTAGTAAAAATAAAAAAAAAAGTAAGCATAAATCATATCTTATTCAAAACACTGGCATGAGTTGTCTGGAATGCACCTCTTTGTGGTGGTATCCTGCCGTACCGTATATGATGTCAAAACATATGCAGTTAGCTTTAAGGTTGTCAGTACAGCAATTTTGTTAAATCCTTCTAGCTTCTTAATATATACATTATAAATCCTGTGAAGGACACTTGTATATCCTTATTGACATGTGTCATAGACGTTGCTGTTCTGCTGCAGTTCTGCAGATTAGTGGCTCTGGCTGTGCTTTCCATCGCTTGATACTTGTGTTCTAAGGTGTTTCATTCAATTCACTCAATTTTGCTGCTTTTAACTGCAGTATAAATCTGGGCACCTAAATCCATAATTCTTTGGCTTCTGGTGCTGACAGTGTAATTAGGAACAATAGCATTCAGATTTACATTTCTAATCCATTCTGGAGGCACAAATTAAACCAGCTGAAAATGTTGTGTGCGAAGGATGTATGAACTGACAGGGCAAGTGAGCGTAAGGAAAATGAGCAGTATGTGACACAATAGTATGGATCCTGGTGAAACCCTTTGTGAGCTGCAAAAATAACTCCTGTGGTACAGCTTTCCTTTGCATAGCATGCCCTTTTTTCACTAAAGCCTAAGGAATGAACTTGGATGAGAATAGCTGGCCTTTGCCCAGGCACTACCAGGCATCAGTCAGGGTTTCTGAAATGATGAACCCTATGAAACATAATATTAGTACCCAACTGTTTTAGAGAGAAAATTAATATGCAAACCTGGAAATGCTGTGGTCACTTGGTGAACTGTACATTTTAATGCACAGTGCTTGGAATTCAGTGCTAGCTTAAGCAAATATCAGCCCTGAGAGATGCTGGTGGGCTTGCAGCTGAGATGTTCATTGCTCATTGTTGTCCTTGTTTGCTTGGTGGGGAACTGCATCTGCAGCAGAGTTGCTACTTACTGAGAGCTACAGCAAGAGCTTACACTGCTGTTGTCTTTTGGGACTGAAGCTATTGGGACAGCAGGCATCATAATCATCCTTGTGTCAGACCTTTTCCTTTAGTTAGGCAACTTCTTTGGCCCACTGATTACTGTTCATTTACACCACTTAGTGATCCAGCCCCCAACAGTAATTTAATTCTCTTCTTTACTAGGTTAGTCAGCAGGCTGTGGGTTCCCTTCTGTTGGTAGGTCTTAACAGTGGTTTAAACAGAGCAATTTAGGTATACTTAATCTTGCCTCGCTGCTGAGTGTTTGCCAAGATGATTTAGTGCAGTCCTGATCTTATGCTTCTGTGTGCAGTAACATCCAAAGCTGGATCTGTGTATAAGGTTCCTAATAATGTTTTTCAGAATTCCATTTGAACTGCATACAGGCAGAGGAGAGGTGCAGGATGGTGTAACTCTGTGGTAACATCATCTTTGTTTCCAGAGGGAGAAGATGTAAAACATGTGGTGGTACTATTTACACAATAAAGAGCTGCATACAAAAATGTTTGAGTGGAAAGTGGAAAACATTAATATTTCATCTTCCAGTTGCAAGCAAAGGGGAAGAAAACTTAGTAACATGTAGAATAGTCTTTGGCATAGGTATGACCACATGGAAGATCTGTTCTGGGGTCTCATAGGATGTGCAATCAGAACTACAGGCACTAATGGCCAGGAGAGATTACGATATGATCTGGTCTAATTGCTTGTGTTCGGTAAGAGAGAAGAAAATTTGTCAGAAACAATACACAGGCATTGATCCCCATTGCTTGTTTTCAGCTGAAACGTATCTTCCCAAAACAGTCTTGATTTGAAATGAAGAAAACTTTTCCAGTTCTTTTTTTACTTGCTACCATGGTTAATCAACTTCACTGTTCGAAAACAAAGCACTAGTCTTGTTTTATCTGTTGGCTTGGCTTTACTTACAAGATACTACTTATAACTTTTAGCATTGATTCAAAGAAGTCCTTTAGGATTTAGTACTTCTTATGTGAAGATACTAGTATCTTCTGCTTTAATAAATTAAATGGATTTAGCCTTTAAAGAATGAGCATTTTCTCCAGTCCTTAAAATGTTTCTGTGGCTCTTTCCTGCACCGTCTTAAATTTCCAACATATTTGAAAAATAACCTGCATCCCAGGTCTTCATGCAGTATTTTTAATCCTTTGGTTTCAACTAGAAAAACCTACTTATTTCCCCTTCTTCCTCTCTAAATCCATCAACACTTTTTGAATTGGCAAAGTACTTGTCCTCCTAATCAACTAAACTTACTAATTATATCTCTGGGAATTTCAATTTCCAGTTAAATTGCTGCCTAAATCTTTCCTTTAGCTTATCTTACAGTTTCCCCAGTTTCAGGGAGCTGGCCGTTTTGGAGCTCAGTCATAGGGCTGTGCTTCACTTAATTTTTCCTCCATCTTTTTCTTTCTCTACTGATCCCTGCTGTACTTCCTCTGCATGTGTGCCTTGCAACCTTAACGTTGTTCAGCTGGTTTCCAACAGGGACAATCCATGAGAAATGGGTTTTTCTGTTCATATAGTCTTTTCAACAGGACTGCAATGTGAAGATCTATGGTTTAAAAATCTTCAGCTTCATCAGCTGTACTGTTCACCCATTGCAGGTGAGTGGGAAGTATTTCTTAGACAGGATCTTGGCTCGGTGTTCCCTCTTCAACTCTTTCGTAGTCCCTGAAGTTCTTTAATGTGTCATTCCATAGTGAAGTCTTTTCAATGTGATCAGATGCAATGAATGAAAGATGTCATTAGTAGAGGTATACAAGATAAACAAAGACTTGGCAGGATTGTGACTTGAATTTGGCACAGAAAGCAAAACTTTTTTCTACCCTTGTGGTTTTTTTCTTCCCAATTATTGATCATAATTTGCTTTTTTTTGTCCCAATTTGGGATAGTTGATGCTTTTGGTAAGGACTTTGAGATACATTGTGGGATAATGTGTTTCATCAAGTTCTCTTCTTTTTAAGCTGGAATTTGTCTTGAACCTCATGGGATGTGATTTAATAACTTTCTGAAATTAGCTGTGCTAACTGTGTATCTGCCTATATATATATCCAGCTTAAATATTGCTCAGTTCTTACTCTTGTTTCCTACAGCATATGATTTCTTGGTCTAATATACTGCATGACAGTGCTTTTGTTGGATGATTTTGAATTTGCGAGATGTCAACAAATTGGAATAAACCCCTTGGTTTTTAATTTAGATAAGGAAAAATAGCTGCTGTAACCATCCTGTGTATACCTCACTCCGTATGGTGTGTGGTACCTCTAGTTGCTTCTCATCTGAAATATGTCCAACTGCTTCAGCTTCCAACCTCATGGAAGGTCTTTCCCCCTGTATTCCCTCACTCTCAACAGCTTTGTCTTTGCACCTTCTAATTTTACAATATCTTTTAAAAATAAAGAGATGTGAGTAAATAGTAAATTCACTGCAAATTCAGAATTTTGGATGTCTGTGGGTGAGAGAGAAACAGGCCAAATGGAACTTAGGTCAAAACAAATAGTACATTTAGAAATTATATTTTTATTCCAATCTTAAAATAAATAGGGGGTAGGGGGAGGAGAGAATTCAAAATCAGTTAACTTGGAATAAAGCAGTTGTTTGATTTTTGAGGTGAACACAACCCAACACTGGCTGAATTACAAAGGAGAAAAGCAAATTTTTCATTTGTCAAGGAAGCAGAACATAGTGGGACAGCTGTGTTTTGGCACTTCCCAGAGTCCATGCTGCTAGTGACATATTGAGGAATTTTGGAAATTACATGAATTTAACTTTAATTCAATCTCTGGAAGCCAGCACTGAGTATCTGTATAACTTCCCCCCCCCCTCTCTTTTCACTAGTTCAGAGGAAATAAACCTGCCCCTTACTGCTTCTCAACTTATATTGCATAAAGATCTGATTTGCAGAGGGGTATCATCACAGTCTCATTTTTTGTGCACACTTTATGGGTATAAACACCTGCAAATTCATTTTTCATGTTCTAGCGCTTAAGACTGTTATTTGTACATGTACTTATCTACCAAGATTATCTCAGAGAGAAGAGGATTCCCCTCAATGTACAGGCTTTGGGGAGCGTCTTTTTCTGAGGTAATCCTGGTTTTGTTCACCTGGATCTGTGAGTCTGGGTCTTGAGATGATGATATGCAAAAGAAGAGGCAATGCAGATCATTAGCTGCCTAAATGTCTAAGGATGATAGAATCAGAGTTTCTAAATAGCTGTTGCTTGTGTTCTGGTAGTACCTAAAACTAGTGAATCGGAGAACTCTGCTGGGAGTGGTCCTGACATAAGCATCTAAAGAAAATTGTGTTGTTGAGCTGTCTCCTCCCACCACAGAGTGGTACTCGTTCCTCTGGAGCGAGACAGACCCGGAGACATGGGTGCTTCCTAGTTCCTATGAACTGGTGAAGGCGAGGTGTGCTTGGCAAGGAGCATCATCAGAGAGGGACTCTGGCCCTTGACTGCAAGCGGAGAACTTGCCTTTTACCAAACCTTGTGAATGTGGGGTTCTGCTTAGGTCTTGCCTCCCTCTCACTCAGTGACCTGATATACCAGGTGCTCTGCAGTCTGCCGGGCAGTTTCTGTTGATGAGTGTATTTGCAGCAGGGAAAAAAACAATTATGGAAGTTGGCTGGAAAGATGTAAGATTTGGGGCCAGCAAGGGGAAGCCTGAAGAGGGAATCAGATCAGGGAATCCCATGTTGCGTGTGTGTGACTTGACAGGTTGGAAGGGGCCTGTTTTGGTTATACCCCTCTGTTTTTAAGACGTGCAGGGTGCGTGCACAAATGTTCATGGAAGTGCATTCCTTCACAAGATGTCTGAGTAGCAGCTGGGCTTTGTCCCCGTGTGTTGTCAGCCTGCGGTGCTTAGTAGTCATTCTGGGTAAAAGTTCTGTATTACAGTAGTGCATTGCTTTGAGAGGAAAAGGGATTTGAGGCAAGTTGCGCTGGGGGATGGATGGTCCTCAGCCTGCCCTGTGAGGCTGGTTCCCCCTATCGGGTGACCGATGGCAGCCTCCTTCCCCCAGGCACGCACTCCCAGTGGCAATACGACAGCGACTTTCTTAATCTCATATGGGACCAGGATTTTGAGCCTGGTGAGTGTCAATCCCCCATTTCAGGCAGTCTGTTGAAGGAACAAATATGGTGATAACATATGGAGGAAAAGATGTCTTATTTGTGCTTTAGGACTGCTTAGAGCTCTTCTGCACGTGCTTTGTTATGTTGCATTGACTTGCTGAATCCTTGGATACTTTCCACAAGCTCCAGTACGGTCAGATGAGGTGTCTTTTCATTTTTCCTAAGCCTATGTGTCTTTAAACCAATGGAAGGTGGAATAAATTGAAGCGTGTCCAGACTGGTGGGGAGAGCTCAGCAGGAAGGTAAACCAAGCTGGTTTTGAATGCTTGTAAGGTGGATTTCAAGGTTCCCGTATGTTGCTGGCTTGGGCCAGAAGGAGTGCAGCTCGCAGCACAGGGTCCTGCGGGTTGTGGGGCTCAGCTGGGGAGAGGGAAGGCCCAGCGTAGGATGTACAGAGGGATAGCCCCAGTTAGAAAATAAAAGTTCCTCCTTCCTTACATGCTTTGGCTAATAGGACAGGAACACTTGGGCTGCACATGCACATACAAACAATATGCTCTAGGGAAAGACCACAAATATTCAAAAAATCATAATCTGATAAACTCAGATGCTTTCAAAATACAAATGTCCCGTCATTGCTTTTCATAACAAAAATGATCTCTTAAGACTTTACCACAGCTTAGCTATTCACAATGTAAACATCAACAAAACTGATTTTTTTTCAACGCTTAATGTGCTTTTCACTGTGGAAATAAATTTTTTGGCACCCAATTCTTCCTCATGATTTTGCTAATAGGAACCTACAGTGCAGAATCACCATTTGGTTAGACAGTTGAAGAAAAGCAGATTAGATATGCAGATATGGAGACTCCTTTTCCAGACCATTTTCCATTTCTGAAACTTATTTTATTATCATCATTTTAATCTTTCCAATGCAATCAGAAATCTCTTTCCAAACTCCTGAGCCCATCTTCTCTTGAAGAATAGAATAGTTTATGGCTTCTCAAATTTTTCCCCACTCAAGACCTAAACCAGCTGCAGGCTTCACTTTTTCTCTTCCTTCCACCCCTCCCAGATTCAAATCCTAGAGTCTTGGTTCTTGGCGAGAAAGTGCAGCAGTTTTTTTTGCTGTGGGTTACTAGGGGCTGGGTGTAGAGGAGTAAATGGGAATTGGGTCTCCGTGCCTGTACTGTGTGTGCAACCAAAAGCAGCTGTTGTGGAGTACCCAGCTGCATTAGTGGGGCTAATTTGGTACATGCCTGGTGAAGCATCTCTTACTCCTGCTTTGTTCCTGGTGCTGGCAAGATTTGAGTTGCTTTCTTAGCCAATTCTGTGCAATATAGGATCCCTCTCCTGGAGACTGTTCCTGGATACATTTTGGTATTTAAGATACACTGATCTTAGTAATTTATGCTATTGTTCCCATATATATATAATTTTTCTGTGGCTTCAGGTTTCTACTGCCATTCAGATCATATTAAACATGTTTTTTTCCTTTTTAAATACTAACATCTAGGATTAATTTAATCCCACATTTTTTCCTGGATAACTTAAAGTTTTGGATGAATCACTCCCAAAAAAATAAGAACATGTCCAAACCTCAGCCTAAATGTCAAATTGAACCAGAATTCAATAGGTTTGGATGAAAGCCTGCTCTTGGGCCCCCCTCAAAGCATACACTGAATCAACACTGAATCTGTCTTAACAAGTCTGACAGCCTTGCTGCATTGCCTACTACCTTCAGATCTTCTGTGCTTGGGAGATTCTTCTTCATGATCTATATCTGAAGCATCTCAAACTCAGACAAGCGAAAGGCCTGAGATTTAGATAGAATTAGTTAGAGAATGGAAAAGGGATTATTACTGAAACCTGATGTTGCCAATTTGTAACTTGTTTTTCTTGCAGGTAAAACTTCTTGGTACCTTTCTTAACAAAGGGAAACATTTCCAAAAAAATTTTGCACTTGATGCTCCAACTCTTTTAACTGAAAAAGAGCTTAAATCAGTCAGAGCTTCCTACCAAGGGAAATCTTGGTAGGGAAAACCTGGAAGGCACCAGATGAAGTCAGCAAATGGGAGTGACGTGTATTCAATTGCAAGAAACATCCACAAAAGGAAGGAACTTGTAATTCCCCAAAGCTGAACTAGGGCATTGTATGACCAATACTCTTCTGATTCCCAGTTTCTTGGAAATTCCCAGAATTTTCTCTTAGCTCTAAACCTGACTGCTCTCTTACATGTGTAGAGGAAGGTAATTTTTAATTGCTTCTTAGTTGTTGTTCTACTACTTTGTTACCATTTCCTTTAATATAGAGAATGTGCTCTAGTTCACTTTTTGAAGAGAGATCTGAGGAACAAAAAGCAGTTCTATGTCACATATGAAACTGTAGTATTGTAAGCATTATATGTATAATTCGGCTATAAATCAGCAGAAAATCTTACACTTCCATTACACTAAAGCAGAACCATCTGTAATGACACCTAATAAGGATGAAAGGAGCACACTGGAACTCACAGGAGTTGTTAAAGGTGGAAGAGAGAAAGAAGTAAGGGTTGAAAAGACATCTGCAGTTTCAGTGACAGGGAGATAACTCTTTTACTGTAACCTGAGCTTTAATTTTATAGAAAAAGGAAAATTTAATTGATCTGGGAATAGGAAGAAGAAAGATGGTAAAAAAAATGTATTAGAAGGAAAAAGAGGAAAACCTTCAAATTGCTCAGAAGTTATTTGAGTTGAACTACACTTTGTAATTCACCGCCAAGAGTGATGTTTTAGTTGCCTTGTAAACATCTGAATTTTTTTTGGTGCTCCAGTAACAGTAGAAATTCCTGTACTTCCTTTTGTTGAAGTTGGAACGGGTTCATCATACGGCTTCTGTCTTTCTTCTTCTGGACTGTTTCTGTTCTCACCAAGGATCTCTGCTTCTCCTGCTTTTTGCGAACTTTGCAGTCTCTGCTTCCAAGATACATGTATCTTTTTCACCTCATTTCTTGATCGGAATCCTCTATCTCTGCCTTTCATCTCTCCTGCTTCCCACTATGCAAGATGTATTTTATTCCCTCTCTTCTTTCCACCCCTTAAGATGGGCTGTTATCCATCACTTACCCCATCCTGACAGACAGGTTGTGACTCTTACAAAGGTCAGACCTGGGGTGAGGTTCGTGTCCAACTCTTTGTCTACGGTGAGATCTCAGCAGCTTGTGGCTGTGCTGCTTTCTGAATTTCAGCGCAGCAAACTGACACGGTAAAACAGTGGGGCAAAGGAAGGGAGGTCTAACAGCAGTAAGTAAGCTGTTCTCCTGATTCAAGGACTGAGCAGGGTAAAGTTAAAGAGGGCTGAGCTGTGATCTTTGTGTGCAATAGTGTTCTGCAGCTCGTTGTCTCTCTTGGTTTGGTTCATGACAATTTTTTATCAAATCCATGTCTGTTTAGATATTTACGTCCTTGTGCATATGTTGCGATGAAATACACTGTTTTAATCAGGAGTTTTGGTTTGGGTTGTTGAATGCAGTGTCCTTGCCCTTAACCAAAATAAAAACCAGACTTAGTGCACACAAACAGAACAGGGAGGAAAATGGATAAATTTTATGATAATATTTCATCTAATACAGTTGTAGCCAGTGGTACTCACTAGCGTTGGGCTGTGGGCCAAAATTCAGCCCCAGAGCACTTCCGAGGGTTGTGCAGAGCTGTCGTCTTGGCTGCCCTCCCCCTCTTTTCTCCTGCTCCCTCTGCTCCAGTGTCTGAACTGAGCAGTTTGGCAGAGAGGAGAATTAACTCATTTCAGGGTGGGAAAGAATGTGGAGGTACCTGCTCCAGCAAGGCTGGGGTCTTCCAGGCTGCATTCTATTACTGTTATTATTACTAATAATTATTTTTAAGCTAACATTTAGGAAAGCCTGGGGACAAGTGTAGGTTAGTGTTGCAGAGTTTTTTGGAAACAGGGGAAGAATTTAGTCTTTGACAAGGGCAGCTCAGCAGTAAAGCAAAGGTGAGGGCACAACAGCACCTGTTCTCATCTCTGCCGCCTTTGCCACGTTCAAATCACCACTGATTTCACTAACACCAAGGCATTAGCTCTGTTCCAGTGCAAGAAGCTAATGTTTATGTAGTGTCCTTAGTTTTGTATGATCCCTTTATCAGAGGGTCTCAAATCCTTGTTCCCTGAAAAAGGGGAGAGGAGGGAGCTGTCATAACAAGTGTTGGGAAGTACGAAGAAGGCCAACAGCATTCTGGCTTGTGGAAGCTTTAGGCTGCGAGGTGGCTTTAACTCGGCAAGTGCGGGTTGCCCAGAGTGCAGGTGATTGGTTTGGAGGTTTTGCATTAGCAAAAGTTGCAGGCCTACAGCCCCGTCTCCATCCTCATTCCAGAACGGCGTGCTGTGATACCAGTGGAATTGCTGCTCACTCCAGCCTTCAAACCCATAAATTGCTAATGCCAGACTGTTCCGATGAGCAGCTTTTTGATATCCTTTACATGTTAAAAAGTACTCAGGCCTGTTGACAAAGCAAAGAAATGGTGTCAAAAATAATTTAAAAACCTTTTGACCTGTAAGGTTTAAGAGAATTAGGCACAGATTCTTTGCTTTAAGCCTCTTGGTGACAAGAAATATGGTCCTATGCCAGCCGGTTTGATTGACAGTGACGTTTGTAGTTTCAGCTGCTAATACAGTATGCTCCTTGTATATTCCTGGTGGATAAATATAGAAGACTATTTGTCACCTGGGTTGATGGATTATGCGTAAGTGAGACAATGTGGTTAAGATTCTAAAGCATAAATGAAAAATCATGAACTTTACATAACTCATAAAGCAACGCTTAATACTCCTAATGAAGTATCCTCATTTTAATCAAGGGAAACTGTCAGGCTTTCAAATAAGCAAAGATTTTGCAGCTACGACCATCGTGTGGTTTTTTTTTTTTTCAATAGCTGCATGCTACTAACTCGCATCATTGAATTTTTGACAACCGTAATAAAATGTATTGGAAAATTGATTAGTTTTAAGACACTCCTCATAGCCAGCTGCTTTTATTTGTAAATGTCATCCGTTTAGTTATTGTAGGCTCCATCCCTTCAAGTGGGATTCTTGGCTGAATATGAACCTTTGCATAGGTACAAAGCACTCTCATTTAGCATTCCACAATTATGATACAACATTTTCACGTGCACTTGCATAAGTTTATTTTTCCTGAAAGCTTTCCCACCACAAATAGTTGGGTATTTACTCATTTCCCACTATGCCATAATTACAGTTTATTTGTGTTCTTGAGATGTTGTGAATTTGTAATAATATGGAGATGGCTTTGTAATTGTCTATTTTGAGAAAATTCCAGCTTTTTTTGAAGAAAAAGAGCATGGTTAAATTATTGATTTTTTTTGGATAGAGAAAAGAGAATTTGCCATGAAAAGTGTGTTATCACCTCTTGAAATATGCAGTAAAATTGGCATTTTCAGCATGCTACTCTTATCTTTATTTGCTGATAGAGAGAATATCCAGATTTTTTTAGCTTTAAGGGAAAGGATATGGTTAGGTTCATATTACTCAGCATTTAATAAGTACAAAGCACAAGGAAAAAGGGACATAGCCCAGTACTAGAACATTTAATGGATTTTATTTAAGGAAAGGACTTTTCATAATCTAAATTAATGGAATGAACCCAAATAGATTAAAGTTTAAACCTGCATCTGTTTTAAGCTGAACTTTAATAGCATAAAAACTGGACTCCTGAAGTACTTTTCCAGACTGCACTTTCCTGCTGACCTGTGGGGGTTCAGTGCGAGCAAGGGGTGCAGGATGTGCCCCGAGCTGGTATGGTGCTTATGAACCACTCTGAAGCAGTTTGCTTCACGAGGCCACATCCTGCTCTTTGACTGCACGCTGAGTCCCAGCAGATGTCAGCCACAATTTCATGCATGTTTTGAGAGCAGGCTGTGGCCCTTCAATATTATTTTGCTCTACAGAGATACTGTAGCAGAGTGTTTGCTTTGTCATTAGATTCTACTTTTTTTTTTACAATGTGATGAGCTGCGCGTGGCTGACTGCTGGTATTTAACAAAAAAAGCCTAGACTCAGAAGTCACTGAAGTAGATGTGATCACAGATATCAGCATGATTAAGAAGATTTTATTTGGTTTCAACAAGGAGGGATTCAATTAGCTGCATTTTATTGTTTATTCTGTTAGCTCGTTTATTTTCTTTGTGGGTGCAGAATCCAGCTTCTGGACCAAAACTTGCCCACAGCTGAAATGAGATGTATTCTCAGATGAAAAGATTTAAAATGTTAGTTATCCTCAGTGGATTATTTTAACTAGCTACAATAGATTCTTTCATATGTTTGAGTCTGTGCTGCAGTCTAGACTGGAGTGTCCGATTGCCGCATTACTTGCGCGTCAGTTTGTGCCTTTCTCACCTGTTCAGTGAAATGCTAGAAAGTCATTTGCAGACATCAGTTGGAAGACAAAGGTTACATTCACAGCATAGTTTATTGATACCATGCACCTATAGTCTGAGAATATACAACATTTATTAAATATTCTGACACACAAAAAATCCGTGGAATGTTGCTGTAATAAACCTAGGCCATAGATAAATAAAAAAATTCTTAAAGAGAAGATGGCTAGCCTGTTTCTTTTGGTGTGAAGCTTACTTCTCAGTTTTTAATAGACTTTCTGACTTCTGTGCTCCAAGCAGTTGGGTTTGTGAGTAGATGCTATAGACCAGAGCTATTTGTGTTCTTTGGATAAAATCATTTAAATAAACTGCACCGTTATAGTTTTGTAGAGGAGCAGCTCTCCTTAACTGTTTCTTACTCTGTTCTTTGAACTTCATGAGGTTATTCAAAGACCTGGAGGCTGAGAAGAGACTATTCAAATAAAGTTCCCTGAGCTCCTCACTGTTATAAGTCATTATATGTTGCCCCTTCACTGTATGTATGTTGAATTCCATACCTTTTCAGGTTGCCTGCTTCAGTTTGTTTTGTTTTTTTTTTTAAAGTTTTCTAGTCTGCATGGGAAGGTTGTGAGAGAACTGCCATTGGTTGACTACCAGTTCTATTGAAAAAAATTGAGACTTTGCTCTCACTTCAATTTGTTTGTCTTCAGCATCCAGATGTGGACTTCTACTACACTTTTCAGTGATTTGGTTAATTTTGAACCCCTAATACTCTCCCAGAGTGGCAAAAGGAGGCTCGTGGTCACTCACCCTATTGTTTATTCTTGGGGAACCTGCACTGCTGGAGATGTTCTTCCCCAGTATGTACAGTTTTGCCAAAGTTGCAAAGGCAAGTTCACCTTGCCACACATGTAAAACAAGAACTTACTGGTTCATGTTTCTGCAGACTGGCGTTTAAGAGCATCTGTCAAGTTGCCTGTCCATTGTAGCTCCCTCCAACAACCTCAAAGACGATGAGAGCAGCAGCTGCACTTCAATACTTCTCTATCACTGCTGCAGCCACCCTTTGATAGCTATCATCTGTTTTACTTTTTTCCTAAGCAAAAACTTCTCTGACACAGAGAAAAATCTTAATTTCTTCTTTCTAAAAAAATAAATTTTAAAAAATCACTACTCTTCTGCTTTTTGCACATCTGCATGGTAGAATGTAAAGATCAACACAACATATCCTTCGAAATGACATTAAAATGTTATACCTAGAGCATCTACAAAGTGTAACCACAATCTGTAGTGTAACTTTTTCAAGTTCAAAACCCTCAGGTGAGGATTGAAGGCTACTTATGAGCAAGCAATATCAAAAATAGAGTAGTAAACAGGAATTCTTGTTTTGTGTGGCAAAAAACCAATAATAGTTCATGTCCATGTTTGCGATCCAGTTTACAGCTTTTCATTTTTTCAATTAGAATTTAAAAAATGCCAACAAATGAAAGCAGATGTGGAGTTAACCAGTTAAGGTTTTCCAAGTCTTGACAAATGCTGGATTTGTTCTGTAAGGAAGACTGCCTTTAACTTTTGTATTTTGGGGGGGTTGTGATTTATGCTAAAAGAAAAGCTGGGGAGGCAACTTGGCTGATAAAGGTGGACTGATGTGCCAGGGCTTGATTCTTCCATGCTGTAAAAACTGGTAATACTGATGTAATGCTGGAATCGTGTCAATGTTGCAGCAACCTCCACTTTGAAGCACAAGACACTGTTTACATTGAAAGACAATGATGCAGGTTTTTCCCCCCACAGCTCTTGCTTCTTGGGATATTTGTGATATGCTTTAGGTCATGCAAATTCCTGAAATAGATTAAATAATATGTAGTAGATGGACTTGGTTTGATTTCTTTGTTGTTATTGTTTGAGTCGGGGTGGTTTGGTGAATTAGAGAAAAGTCAGGCATCTGTCTGTTTAACGAAACAGTTTCTGAAGTGGAGGGGAATGAACAGAAATAGGAAGTCATTAATTTCTGATGCTGCATAGTTACACCAAGGCTTCAAGTTATGTCAAAACCGACATTGAGTACTAATGTGTCAGTCCACATGTCAGTCTGTCGAGTTGTGGTTTTTTGTATTTCTTCATCACTTGGCCTCCTAACAAACTAGTTTTCTAGCTCTCAAAGATTCAGTGCTGCTAATCCCAAATACTGGATTATCCTGGGCAAAATTACTGAAATAATATAACTCTGAGAAAATAATGAAATTCATGGAGGAATAAACTAACTCTTATGTTACAGATGGGCTGAATGTTGTACTTTGTTTAGTCAGTGAAAACAAAAGCATTCCTTGTTTCCCATGTGCGAAATCTGTCCTGAGTCTGTTATAATGTAGGGAATCTGTCCACATGCTCATTATCAATCCCTGCTGACAACTATGATGCTGCAATATCAGCAGTGTAATCCCTCGATATTTGTCGGAATAGGGTTAAGTACCTCCTGTAAATCATTTAGCCTTTATGTCTCCCATTTGGATGAGACCACCTTGGAACTGAACCCTGAGGAAATCAGCTGCATCTGAAAGCAGAACAGGAAATCTCCAAAGAGAACCCCCAGAAATAGGTGCGAATTCAGTGTATGTTCCCAGCCAGCTGAGCAGGAAAGTGAATGGATCAAGACTTGCTGAGGATGAGGGAGACTGCCTGCAGAAAAGGGAGAGAAGGTACAATTTGAAGAGAAGGTGGGCTGCAGGAACGGAAACCTGGCTGCTCATCTACATTCTGGTTTTGTGATGGGTAAAGTAACAAACAAAAGTTATTTTTCAGATGTCAGACTTTGCTTGCAATGGACTGTTCTGTGTCCTTAATAATCATACATCTGGGGAACACATAGGTTTGAAGGTCTGTGAAGAGCTCTGCTTATATCAACACAATCAAATATATGTGAGTATAAGGGTGCTGGTCCCATTTTTCTGAGAGCCGTGTTGGCACACTTTGCAGGCAATGGCTTTCTATCAGGAAGCTAGTGGGAGAAAAGCTGCTGTGGCCTAAACCAGCTCAGGGATTTGTGAGAACACGTGCCCAGAGAGTGACTCTCCGGTGCAGCAGCCTGTGCAGGAAAGCTCTGCGTGGGCTGGGAGATGACATGTCATTCTATGGAAATCCAGATTTTAAGCTGGCTGCAAATGGCAAAATAAGTGACATCATCATACCATAAACTAAATCAATGCTTGCTACTCTTACATGGTAAGTGCACTTTTTTCCCTTGCTTCTGCATACAGTTTATTATATAACTGCTTTCTCCAAGGAAGCCAAAATAATGAGTAAGCATTGGGGAAGAAAAAGTTGACTGTTCTTTTTTCTAATAGAAAAAAATAAAGGCAGAATACATTAATTGTTCATCATTAATGTTTCCTTTCTAAGAGCTCTTTTTCCAGTTGGCTTTACTTGGACTAATGTTACAAAACCTAATGCAGTAACTTGTTAAAATACATTAAATTTAAATAAAAAAGTCCAAAACCAGAGCTTTCCTCCTGCTGTGTTTAAAACCTTCCTCTGTCTAGGACAACTGTGAGTGCTGTGCCACATGGAGGACATGGCACTTCTGAAAGGAAGACATTTCCTTGTTATATTAATAATTTTCCCTTTAGAACATCCAGCTACTCTCAAGCTTCTAACAGCAAAGTAAAAGAATACCTTGCACCCACCGACTAATTTTAGCTAACACAAACCAAACATTTCAACCAAATGACCTTGTGGCCGCCTAGGAGTGGTTACATGAAGCAGTGCAGAGGCTGCTTGGAGGTGTTGATCCTGGCAGGGGGTGATTTCACGGGCCACTGCTGATGTTCCGAGGCAGGTGATGTGGCTGCAGACCCAGAAACCGGTCAGTCAAGGAGATCATCTAGGCCATGAACTTGAACCATCCTGATGGAGAGGGAGGGAGTGTTCCGAAGAGAGCAGTGGTTTGAAATGAGCTTTTGGCTGTAAAGCTGTCCCCGAGCTAGATCACCCTGCTCACTTTGTTCATAATGTTGAAGTGGAGGATGACTATAAATCACGCAGATTTTTAGCAGGATGGGGGAGGTGTGCTTCATGGCCTGGGAAACACTAGCAGCGCAGACTGGTGAGCTTTAAGTTTAAAATTGCTCACGCCTGCTCACTGCTGAATTTACCCAGCTCCTTCCCAGCGCAAGTAAGCAGGAGAGCAGCGTTGGATGCTCAGCTCCTCAGTGTTCCTGTAGCTGTTGAGCTGTGTGTGCGGGTGCCACATGTCTGCAGTACCAGCACCAGCAGCTGCTGCTGATCTTTCCCCCATGAAGTGACAGGGCAGAGCAGCTTTTGGGGTGTCCCAGCTGAGGGGAGCAAATATATGACGGCTAGTTTCAGTGGGAGAAGGGGAGGGAGGAAGGACATGGCTTTTCCTTGTGATGTTGCTTGACATTGTGTGTGTATCCTGTTTTAATAATCGGTGAACGTTACCTTCGCATTCCTACCATTCACCTGGTTGCAATTCTTTTAAAGTAGCAGTGCTCCCTCTCTTAAAAAAGCTTAAACATAGAACAAAAAACACCCCAACCAAAACCAAACCACCTATTAGTATGGACAATCTTATATATGTCTTAACTGAATAATGCTAACCTAAGAACAAGTTTCTGGATATTTTGTTTATTACTGAGATCCTGAGGTTCATAATTCAGGAGAGCAGAAGAGACCATTAATTACATACACCGCATAAGACAGGCAGTGCATTTCCCTGGCGGTTCTTGCAGCTGGTTCGGTAACTTGAGCGTGTTTTTTTGAATGTATAGAAGGAGTCTCCTTTTATTGTTCAGAGGAGGGATTACTACTGTAGTTGTATGTTCTAGAGCAAAGCAGCACTTGATGTGGAATAACAGCCAACTAAATAGTAAAGGGATGCAAGAAAGACAGAAAGGGAGGATCTCTGGGACATCTGCCAAATCTAGTCTTCTAATGGGAATGAAAACCACATAAGTGGGCAGAAAAAAACCTGTGCTATAAACATTTTCCTCAGCACATATTGAGGAAAGGAATATTTTATGTCTTCCCAGAGCTGGGATGGT
The DNA here is from genome assembly GCA_013400615.1 of Syrrhaptes paradoxus. NCBI lineage: Eukaryota > Metazoa > Chordata > Aves > Pterocliformes > Pteroclidae > Syrrhaptes > Syrrhaptes paradoxus. The sequence goes on along the minus strand of VZTO01023416.1, from coordinate 19,350 downwards.
GTAATTGAGGGTACGACAGAAGATTTGGAAGGCCAGGGCCAAGTTGCTTTGGCAGAGCTGTTGTAAGAAAATGTGCAAATATCTATTGTTAATCCTGTTACTGAAGGTTGCCATCACATTGGCTGGAAGAGGCATTAAACGTATTCCTCGCACAGCTCTGCCAGTGGATCTCCTTCTCACTCTGTAAAAACTTCAGAATATTACGATCTCATTCTTCTGTTTGTGTTTATGGGTGATGGACAGGGCTGCTAACGCTACCTATGCTTAGGGTTGCTTAACGCTTTCAGCAAAAAGGTCATGTTTTTAACTGTCTGTGTTAACTCTGCCAAAGCTTAAATAGTTTAGGCTGAGACTTTCCAGACGGGTGTCTTCATTCAGGAGAGATGGGGAGGGGTGGATTTCAGCCAGTCTTAAATCAGTGTACTTCTCAGAATGAGCGGACAGAAAATGACATTGTTTTGTTCATATTACAAAGGGAAAATGTCCTGTATCTTGCTTCACTGGAAAAAAAAAAAAGCACAACCTCACAGTCTATGCTTTACTATTTTAAATTTGGCAGACAGTGTTTGGTTGTACCGGGGGGGGAGGAGAGAGAAGTAAGTGATAAAGTAACGAAAGACTGCACCTTAGAGTAGAGATAAGTTTTGTAATGTTTATGTCTTATGAAACTGATTTACTTTGCACAGAAAACCTTAACTGTGGTGTTTTCCTGCATTTTTGAATACTTGACTTTGCAAGCTTAAATCTTTTTAAACACATTAAAGTGACATTATAAGCTTGGGTTTTTTTTATACAAAGTGCACTAAGAAAAGCTCCATTAAGGGATATAATTTTGACACCTGTGTTTTCCACCTGCTCTGCCAGCGTCTTCAGATTCCTTACTCTTCCACTGGAGTAAATGGAGCAAGGAATATTGGTTGTCATTGTGCACGGGCATCTCAGCAGAGCCAGATCAGGTACACTTTGCAAGTGGGTATTATAGCTCTTCCCTAAAACCACAGGGCTGCTGAGGTGCAGACCTCTTAGTCTTTAACCCAAGCTCTGGCTGAATTGCTGATTTAGGTGCAAGGCTTCCTCCTTTCCTTCCTTTTCTGAACTCCATGCTTTAATATTCTTCAGTTTACTCTCTTTCCAAAAGAACTTCAGGGTAAAAGACATTGTAGAAGGAAATTCAAGAAAGCCTGGGGTTGGGAAGTAAGTTTTATTCCTTCCTCACTCACAGCATGTTAATTTGTCTAACTTACATGTTTTTGTGCCTCCTTTTCTTCATGTATAGAAGAAAAAGCATAATAATGATTGAGCAAAATGATTACTTTTGCAACATTTGAGCTCTGGTAGCGGAGGTGAAGCAGAAGGTTGGGTGTATGTATGAGAGGATGTACGGGGGAAGCCAAAGGAGGGCCACAGGAGGAGGTGTCTGTTCCTAGAGGAAAGAATTACTTATTCTAGTGAGGGAATTTCTAAGCTGAACTACAGCTCCTATGGCTGCAGCGTTCCTTGCACTAGTGGATATCTGAGGATAGCCACTCTCCCATGTCAAGAAATACTGTTTTGTCTTGTATAATAGTGAGAATTTTGAAATCTTTGCTCTCCAGTAACAGAGGCTTTAGATCTGGTAAGGTGACAAGAAAAGCACAGTGAGAAGAGAAGGCAGCAGTTTTCATTTTTGACTAAGCTATTGGGGCTTTTATAAAATTGGGTTGCTATCTTGAGTCTTATTTTCTGAATATTATTTTTGGAAGTACAGTATGATTGTTTCACTTTTAAAAGACTGTGATGGAGAATGCACAGCAGTCTGCAGGCTTATCAGTTTGATCTAGAGTTTTTGCCAAAAATATACTTGAAATATTTTTGATTTCTCTCCCCTCTTTTTTCTTCTTCTCCCCCTTTCCAAGTGCCAGGACTGCAGAGAAAGGAAAGTAAGTAGAACTAGAAGAGGAATGAACTTATCCCACTAATTTTTTAAATACAGTTATGCAGAACAGTTCTTGAACAAATCACTCAACAATAGGTCACTATTTTTACTGGAAGATATTTAGCTGGAAGATTGAGGTGAGGAAAAGTGCTTTATTTCTCATGTACGTGTGTGTATGTACATGTATATTTGAACTCTGATTCTCGCTCTTTTAATTACTCTCTCCTAAAAAGAAATTAGGTTGAAAAGCCCTGAAGCAGACCTAAGTTTTACTTTAGTCCAAACTGTAAGCAGTTTGGGGCAAAGACTACATCGCTGCTGCTTGTCTGCGCAACATCTGGTAAAGCATAAATGAAAAATTGCTCTAATAAGAAAAAATCTGAACTGTTAGTTTATTTACTCTGTGAGGAAGAGGTAAATCTCTCATTTAATCCTGGATATAAAAGGGTTGTAGCCTCAGTATATGTTTGAATTTCTTTTCACTTTTCATGAATTCTATTTTGCTGACCATGTCTTTAGTGGGGGTTCAACAAGATGATCCCCAGAGACCCTTTTCACCCTGATGTATTCCATAGTTTTTTACTTCCATCCTCTAACACCACAAACTCATGCTTCAAACTTTCAGCTTAAGAATTCCTTATTTAGTATAGTCATATATAGTTCAGCATTTCTTCTTTTTGGGTTTGCAGTGACTTCAATCTATGTGAATATATCAACTGTAGACTTAAACTATACAGGCAACAAAGTGAAAAGCTTTCTTTTGGTTACTGAGGTTTGAGTGTGCTAATAATCTCCTCCTTGATGCTACAGAGGAGAGGATGCTGTGCTGTCCAAAAAAGGACCCTGACTTTCTCTACTCAAACTTCTGGAAAAACCCCACAGAATGCTGTGGGAAAGCTATAGTTGTAGGTGCTGTAGGAGGGTCCTCAATATTTTTTTTTTCTACAAATATGGGGGCAAAGCTTTTAAACTAGACCTGTTATTTCGCAGTCCAAGGTGACTTCACAGCTGTCATTCATACCAAGTTATGGGCTGTGAGTGGTTACCTTCTGCTCATGTCAAACAGTTTTCTGCCCAGGCTGTTGGTTTTGCTGGCTGTGATTGCAGCCTTAGTAGCATGGGAAGCAAATCAAATAGAGATCAGTTTGGCTAGTCTATTTTCATCAAGATATTTGATACAAAGTGCTAGAATGAAAATTACTAATATTTTAGAGAAAAATAAACTGGATAATTTGTGTACATTAATAGTATCTATTACAAGAGTATTTGATATATTTTTTAGATATGGTCAATTAGCTCCATATCCTGGTGTGACCCAAGTAGAAAGGTAGGAAGATTTTACTCTGAGCTGGCCTGTGACCTAGAAGGCTAAGACAGGAAGAACTGTCTCGGGCCAGAGCATCCCAGCCTTATTCTTACCTCTCTTTTTGTCGCCAGACATCTCCCCTTTACCCCTTAAATAAGCTAACTCTCTGTTTGCTGCTTTTATTTTTACGAGAAAGAGCATCAGAAATAGCCGAAACGTGATACCAAATAGCCGTTACCACTGGGTAACTGGGTTCCGTGAGATTTTCTGTGGGCTTCTCTGAGCATGAGAAGACTGTCATTGTTTGTCATGATCCCACTCAAATGTTTTGCAATGAAATATGTGGGTTTTGGCCTTCACTCAACAAAGCACTTATGCATTTGCTTAACCTGAAGTAAGCTAACATCACCTGGAATCAGTTGCATCACTTTTACATGTAAAATAAAGCACACCTGGCTGAGTTGTGACAAGCTCTGTTCTTACTGAGGAAATATTGTACAGCAGAATTGATGGTCGATTTCTTCCCCTCCTGCTGAAATTGTTACTTGCTAAAAGAAGAGCTGATAGAAGATCATGTTCTTTATCTTGTATTTCCATCTGTCTGATAACTAATTTTTTGGGAGTAACTTTGGGGGTGTTGTAGGTTTCTCTGTACCAGTTTGCCCCTATCTTTCAGTTTTAAGCTCTTTAGGGGACAGTATTGTCTTTTTACAGCATGACTGTGCATACTACAATCTCCAGGGACACACAGCTCTGATTAGGGCTCATTGATGCCATTTTATTATTCTAGGAATAAGACCCTCTTCTGTGCACGTGGTTGCTTTCAGGCTGCATCTTCTTTCTGGCTTCATTTTTCACATGTTTTGCTCCCTTCTCCTGGGTCTTGAAGGGAGCACTGCTGGGGAGCTATGCACTTGGAAAGGATTTTGTTCTCTGGCTGCAAAGAGGTCAGTCCTCATTAGCTCTGCTTCAGTGTGCTCAGTGGGGCGCAGAAGGGCACTTTCATATATGACCATGCCTCCTAACACCTATGCCAGCCAGAGCTCTTTGTGTTCTACCCTTGCTACAGACTGAGGCAGGTGAGGGGTTTCTAAAATGCGGAGGTTGTTTCTGCCAAAGCATGCAACTTTTCTGTATGTGTTCTGGTGCAAGAGCTAACAATAGATTAAATCTTTTTTTATTGTTATTCCTGCAATTTGATTGCAAGTACATTTGTGGAGCCAGTTGGCGCATGTCATAAAATCTGATTGATTGAACAGTTAATCCTTGAAAGCTTCCCTTTGAAATATTGCCAAGGTCAACAAGGGATAGTGCCCATGCATACATGTCATGGAAATTACCTGTTTTGCCATTTTTATCTACTGCCATATAGCTGCAAAGATGTATGACATTCTGTTCTTCTCTTATGCAACGTGTTCTCTCCCCAAAATACTGGTTGTAGCGATCCATGTTCTGTTTTGTGCTAGCGGAATAGAGAAAAATAGCAAGCTTTGAAGGAGATGAGATGATCAGTAAATTAAAATATTCCTGATAAATTTTTTTCTCTATGAGGCTGTGGTCTGAACATAAGTTGTCATTAACGTAAGTGTGCCACATCAGAGATTTTAATTAGTGCCACAAGAGGTGCCTTCTGAATGCTATGTTATGAGAAATTAGATGTTTTTGTTCAGGAGAATAAAAGCTGTATGTCACTTTTGTACTGGAAGGTAAATGGAAGAATTTATACTTTTCTGCTGTGCTTGGACAGTAACAGAGCTTTTTATCTTTGTTTGGCCTAAGACACCACCCTGGTGACTTTACTCACTGTTTACTGGTTGATAATTTGGTTGCTCACCGCTGCTGTATATTTGCTTTATGCCAAACTTTGCAGAAAAACCAGGCAATCCTTGGAAAATCCTTTTCAATGTTTTCTTCTAAGGTTGTTGGAAATTATTTAAAATGCCTTCACGGTGGTTCCTAGGCACTGATGTCCTATTATGCTTCTCTGAACCAGGATGAGTGACCTCCTGAGACCTTGTCATAGTACGCAAGTTTTCCTAGGTGACTCTGGCAAATAGATAACCTGTTGTGTCAGCTCTTGTGTCTGAACGGAGCCAAGGTCTGTGTACCCTTCCTGGCTATGTGAAGAGATGATCCTTGTGCTGTGGATGGTATTCTGTGCTGCATTCCAGGAACATGGCCCTTCTTGACAGCTGACACATATCACAGATATCCACTGAGCTGTTCTTCTGAAGCAGTAGGGGAAACAAGAAGTATACAAGAAAATTTCAGTAACTCATTCACCATAACCCAATCTAAATGAAATGTGCAGTTTCATAAGACAGAAGATGGAAGAGAAGTAGAAGGAGGGCTGTGATCATCACTGAGCTTTGTCAGTGAGCAGGAAGTTTAACGTTAAAAAATTACTGAAATTGTCTGGGATGAAAATTCCCATCCACTGCAGAACTTTGTGGGAGAGATTCATCCCCTTTTGTTCTGAGGGTGTTTGCTTTGGCAAATCGCGGTGTCTTGGTCTTACTGCCGTTTTTTTCTAAGGAAAATATATAAAAATCAGCAATTGGTCCTTTACAGTAATGGTGCACTAGGAATCAAAATGTGCCAGAAAGATTGCAATGCAATACTGATTGTTGCGCCCAAACATATTTTTATAGGATCACTCTGCAGTGTTTCCTGTACTGATCTTCTTCTGCTGGTTTTAGAAATTGAGTTCTTCAGGCTTTTGAAAAAACAGAATTCCTGCCCTTTAGGTAACTAAGAAGTTAGGAAAAAAACTCAAACTCATTTTAATTACATGTGAGTTTCGGTACTCCCTGGTTTTTTGTTCATTTGCTTCTAGCAGGTATGGCATACTGCTTTGGGGAAACAGTCTTTGAATTACTTTTACCACCAGCCAAAATCATGCATGATTTAGAGAGAGCAATAGCTGAACAGCAGTCTGCATTGTAATGGTAAGGGAAAAGACATAAAATGCGTTCAAAGCTATCAGTGAAGGCACTGCTGCCAGCTCTGAAGAGCACCTGGCTAGGTATTAAAGGACACAAATATGATCCTGTTACTGAGCAGTGTTTTATAGACTGTAGCTCACAGCCAAAGAAAACAGCTTTTGGAGCTTTTAGGTGTCCATAAACAGCTAGATAAATATGAGGGAGCCAGAACAAGGGATAAACAAGGTAGCTAAGTATCAGCTTGCCACATTGCCTTTTAGAGCTCCCCAAATATCCAGCTGAACTTGCAGCATATTACCTCCTCAGCGTTCCCATTGCTCTCCACGATTCCTGGAGATGGTGTCCCCAGTGTCGGAGAGGAGGTCAATGGAGCAATGTCATGATATAAACTCAAGCTGTGTCCTGTCATCTGCATAATTGCAGGGGTTGCGTAGTTGCCCATATTTCATGTGAGTTGGCAGTGACCGCTAGGCTGTAGTCAGGACGGGGATTTGGAAGAAGAGCTGCACCTATGGTCTCTGATCTCCCTCTTGTAGCTGCTGCCAGCATTCAAAACATTGCAACCGGGTTCCATAAACAAATCTCATTAAACGTTTTTAGACAGAGGAAGGCTCATATCCATAAATAGAAAACCGATAAGTGGGCAACTGTTAAAAATAGCTCATTAAGAAATGGCCAGTGGAGAAATAATATGGATATGATAGCATAAGGAATATTCTACACACATACGCGAAGCTTTTAGCAGTTGCCAAAACTCTGATGAAGTGAATGAAGAGCAAATGGGTTGTATTTCAAACACATACCATTACACTGAGCAACAGTAACATTTTATTGCTTCAGTCACATTTTTTGACCGAAGTAATAAAATTTGTAAAATATAAAGAAAAACACAGGATTTATCTCTCCCTCCTGTCCTATTCCCTCCCCCCACCTTTTCTTATTTCAAATTCAAAACAGATCTCATGGTTATGGAGATGTTTAAAAAAATCACTTGACAGATTTAAAGAAACATGCAGTTCTATATACACAACTGGAGTAATAAGAAATACTTTCTTTCATATGAATTTTATGGTCATAGTTTATGTCTGGTGAAGGTAGAGGAGAAACTGCTACAGAGCTGATTTTAGCCATAGTCCTCCAAAGACTTAAGCTTGTGTTGGTTCTTGTCCTGTAGAAGTCAAAGGTGAGTCACATGGTGCACAAAGCTCTAGGTCTGTATTTTAATTTTGGCCTGTATTTTACTCGGGTTTAGTCTGAACAACTACATAGAGTCTGAATGGCCTTATTCCAACTGAGCCCCTTGGCAGGTGTTGCTCTACACTATTGCCCTGTAAAATGGATTCGCTTTTCCAGATGTAGTTGTGCATTACCTATAAACAGTTGTGTAGTCTTTTGGCTTTAAGTCCATGTTTGTGTTGGAGTTTGTTTTGTGTGGGGTTTTTTTGGTGTGTGGTGGTGTTTTGTTTTTTTTTTTTTTTTTTTTTTTGGTGTTTTTTTGTGTGTGTTTGGTTTTTTTTTTTTTTAATAGCAGAGAATCTGCAATGTATTCCAAGCCTGAAGAAAAACCTCAGAGTATCAGGGCTTCTGAATACTTAGCTTATTTAATGTTATGTGGTATCGTCCCACCACTGATGAACATTGAAATTTGTTATAGTTTGAGNCTGATCTCATAGAGCACACAATTTGTTATAGTTTGCATTATGTGCATTTTATTTCTATTGTCCAGAGCCAAAGCTTAAATACAGTCTTACGTGCATCCATCAGCCTTTCTCTGCTGCTGCTGTTCTCACTGAAAACTCAGTGTGAAATAAAAAATTGTTTATGCTATTTAGTTTTTCCTAAAGTATCCTCACATAGAGATAAGGATGGAGAGCCTAGTATGGAGTAAGTGTCTGAGGTGCAGAGTGCTCCCCCTTAATACAAAAATTGTACCTCGTTGGAGAGTGGACTGCTCTGGGCTGAAAAGAAACATAAATTATAACTAAGATGCTTTGTTTCTAGGTTCTTCCTCCAGGTCTTTTCCCAGAGGGCAGCGAGCAGCCTGCCTGGGTGTCCCCACCGGCCGTGCTGCCGGCACACACCCTGGTCTCTGCTGGGGAGATGCGAGGCGCTGAGCTGTGTGACAGAGGTTTGTGCAGTTAACAGCTGGATGCTATCTGGAGTCTGGGTGCCAGCGACACATGTTGCAAGAGGAGGTTTCAAGAACCTATTTGTGCAGTACTAAGTAGCCACAGATTTGTTTAAAATACTTGACATTTACAGAGTGCCTCGCAATCCCAGAGAATAGCTAACCATAGTGGATTGGGGACACGTCATCCTGAGTTTGGTCTGAGATACAGTAACTTGCTCAATCCTGAACTGGGTTTTTGCATCGGGGCTGAGGCATTGCAGTGTTATCCTCTCTCCTCCTTAACCTTGGCTTTCTAAAGGAAGTGTTTAGCAGTGTAATGTGGATTGATATGGTGGGATAACGTACAGTCTAGGCTAATGAAGGATCTGTATACACTGAGTATCATAACCACTGCCTGTAAACAAGAACAAATAATCTGCCATAGAAATTGCTTTCCTGACAGACATACATCTGTCTCTTGATTTCCCCTGAAAAGCTTTGAGTAGCAGCGCTAAATACCCGAGACAGATCTAACTGTGCAATTCTGTTCTGCTCTTTCATACCTACGTGGGTATTTTCACTTGTTCCATTCATGATTTTCTGTTGTTCTCTGTGGAAACTCAGAAAATACTTTGTGTACTTTCCTAACACGTCATTCAGTACTTTTTACTGAGCAGAAGAGTCAAATCAGTGGTGATCTTCAAATGTGTATGTTGATATGTGTAACTGCGCACACAGCCAAAAGAGAGTATGTGAAAATTCTTTGCAGCTGCCCTGTGACTTCATTCACACTTCAGTGATTAATTGAAATGGGTAATTCTTTTAGAAAGGTAGTATATGTTTTCCTTGTTAATCTGTGTGCTAATCTGTGTTCCTCAGACAATTTAATAAGTAAAGGGGTTACGTTATGGCTGTAAACCAGACAAACCATAAACAGACTGCTACCTCATGAAATGTCACTTTTCTTCAGGTTTTTTTTTCCCTTTCAGAACAGGCTAGTTTGCATCATGTTCTTGCTTTGAAGTGTAGCATTTGTTGCACATCTGACAGTATTTCTCTCCAACTGGGAGGAGTATTTAATAACTTCGTTTCATTCTGAAGTTGCAAATATTCAGGCTTATGAAAGGAATTTGCATTTGGGAAACCTGGAGTACTCTATGGAAGACATTCTCTTTTCCATGGTGGGGTTTTTTTTGTGTGTGTTTGTGGTGTTTTGTTGTGGGGTTTTTTTTGTGGTTTTTGTTTTTTTGTGTGTGTGGTGTGTGGTTTTTTTTTTTGCTAGTATGAGTTTGTTTCTATGTTAGTACTTGGCTTATTAGGCTGTTACAAAAGGGGATTGCTGCCACCTTGGCTTGCACAATCTCCTTTCAAAGAAAAGAGTTGATCCCTGCCTGTTTCTCAAAAGAAAGTGTAGTTACACTGTAGGAAATATTTTTGTCTTTGGATCCTGAGCTGCCTTGATAAAAGACACCTCAGCCTGAGATATCCCCTGTTGTGTTTGCTACTCCATCCGCAATTTCCTGATGCTAGACAGGTGGGACTTTTTTTTTTTTTCTTCTGAAATGCTGTTCTCTGCTTGCACTGAGTAGAGCTGGAGATCTAATTTATCTGCCTTGAGGCCACTGCAAGAGCTGTAAACCTGTAGTTAAAACTCTGGAGTCTCAGCCTGAGGATGTCTCAGCCATGTTCTTTCCTGAACGTGCTGTTGCAATGCGGAACACTCACAAAATGCAGCTTGTGTGTGCTGCAAAGAGCAATATGTTGGTTGTTCTTCCTTTGTGCTCTAATTAATAATTAAAGATATTTTTCCTCGAGTGCTCTGAATTTGCATGATTAGAGAGCTCAGGTTTGATACCACCCCAATGCACGGTAAATCAATGTGATTCCAGGCTCTCAAATGCTTTGAAGGAGAATCAAATTATGATGAACAAAACATCAAATTGTCTCATGTCAAATTTTGAATGAGGTGAAATTTGTCCCGAGTATAAAAACACAACAATCAGAAATTAACAAAGTAGGAGCATCCACACTTACAAAAGGGATGTTAATTTATGGTATTGACAGAAGAGGTGTCTGTAGAAAGATTTATTTTTCAGCAGGGAAGGCTTATTTGTAAGCCTGTATTTTTGAGCTTTGCTTTTTATTTTGGTTGTCACTGGGGAAGCTTCAGCCATGCCTGTTTACAATGTGTTATGTGACATCATTTGTGTTGGGACAATTCTTCTTTTCTATAATATGTAACACTTCTGTCTGTGCTACAACTGCCCGGTGCTTTCACACTTTGAAATACAAAAATAATATTTCTAGCTGAGTCTACTCATATAAACATAAATTCTACAAGTGCCCCTTCCACCTTCTTGAATTGCATGGATATTTCCAGGTTTCTGGATGCAGGGGTGCTTTGAGCATCTTTCAGGTGCTCCTGGTTTCGACCCACACTTTCGGGATTTGCTTTCTTTAATTTCCAAGCGCAGATTTATATTGTTTAACAGAGTTGGCTGGAGGGTTTTACATCATCTGTTTTGGAGGGCCCACGGGCAAGTGAAGAGGATCTTAAGCAGGATGTTTGCCTCCTTCCTTGTACAGTCAGTCCAGTGTCCCCCTCTTCTATCTCTGTCACAGGGTCGCAGGATGGGGTTGGGAGCCTGGGAGCTTCCTGCCTTGGGTTGCAGACAGGCTTCTGTTCTCTTGCACCTCTTTGGGTTTAAAGACTGTCATGGTCTGGTTATGCTTTCCCTGGAGCAGCCCCGCTGCTTTTTCTGACACCAGGCTCTCTTTGGGCAGGAATCCGGTAAGGTTCAGAATTACCTGTGTTTCAGCTGGTGGAGTTGTCTGATTACTGCTGAGTCTGCACCAGTTAAACCAGGCTGTTCCTGACAGGTACTGCTAACAAAAGGATGACTCTAGTGTTGAATTTATGGAACTGTGTGGTTTTATGCATATATGTGCACTTAGGACCAGGACCTCCAATGCAACTCACATAGCTGAGCCCTTAGATTGAAGTATTCTACATGACTTACAAGAAAAACATGTGCTGCTAGAATAAACACTTGGCTTGACAATTGCTGCTGTAGATAAGTAGTTCTCTGTTCAGAACAGCAATATTGTTCCCCCTCACAGCATCAAACTAAATAGCAGTAAAGCAATCCCTCTATTACCGAGTCGTAACCCGATGAACTAAATAGTAGTGTCATGTCTATTTTCAGAAGCTTTGTTGCTAAAAACAGCTCTTCGCTCTGCAGCCTGCTTTAGCCTTTCCCGAAGTGACAGCATTTCATTAGAAATAGCTTGCTGGGCCGTCTTGCTCAGCTCCCCATTGTAGTGCCCTGCTCTGTGAGAGCAGACAGCTGGAGGAGTTCGGCGTTTTGAAGGTTACGATCACAGCAGTTTCATAAGTGCTTTATTTCAGTTCTCTTCTGGCTGCGCCGGGGACAGGTGCGGTCTGGTTCTGATTTCACTGGTCTTAATTTCTTATCTGACCTGCTAGTCAACCAAGGGCATGAGAGAGGAGCAAGAGAAAGCGGGAGAGGAACAGCCTGAGACGGATGGACAGCGAGAGTGCAACGCCGAGCATCTGACTTTTCTCATCCAGGAACTGGCAGATCTGCCTGTCATTCAGTGCTGCTCTGTGTATTGACGCTGCCCTGTGCAAAATGGATTTCTGAGTGTTAACCATCATGTTCTTCTTTTCCAAAGGGTCTTCTGTAGGATTTCATTTGCAGAGCACAGAGGGCAATATCTAGGGTAATTCCAGGGCTTAGTGGCTGTGATCTTTTGTCAACTCTACTTGTGAGTGAAATTAAAGTTGGTATGAGCACCCACAATCTGAGCTTGTGCAACACAATTCCTGGCCAATGAGTGAAAAATCATAAACCTGACAAGTATTTATGAGAGAGAAAAATGAGATGTCATATTATAACAGGAATATATTCATTAAATCTATCAATTTCACAGAAACCAAGAATTCCCTCTTCAGTAAAAGGCTTTGAGTAGGTTTATCAAGTCAGATATTCTTTTATGAGATGTAACTTTTTTTTATGCTAAAACACAGTGTGTTTAAATTCAGGTCAGTATTTTCTAAGGGAGCAAGTTACAAAAAAGGGCTGAGTTAACATGATGTTACAGTAGCCACTCTTTTTTTGAGAGGATATTGGCCAATATCTGTGCATTAGCTTATTGCAGCTGGAGCCATACCCAGAAAAACTTTCTTACAAAAACAATAAGCCTGGGAGGGGTAAACCTTCAGTGTCAGTAGCCTTATGCCACTTGCCATCACCAGAGGATTTGATACAGCAGGAATACAGCAAAGACTCCAAAGTACAATTCCCAGTCATCTTTCCCACATGTGGGAGTTTGTCCCCAGAAGAACCTGGGGCTTGAACCTCAAAGAGTCTTCACTGCCTGCCCACAGGAAGAGAAAGGTGTCCTCCTGTCAGAAAGGAGAGACCTCAAAGCTGAAAATCTGGACTTCATACCCTAAAATTAATTCCACTGCTACCAGCCCTGAAGCTTTGCCAGTGTGAAGTTTCCAGCACACAATTTGCTCAGAGAAACCGAAGCACAGGTGAGACGCTGGAGTTCCAGCAGCACACAATGGAGCTGGCCAGCTTGCTCACCGAGACAGAGTCCTGGCTTCCCTGTCCCAGGGGCTCTGGCTCGCTACGGCTTCAGAAGTCAGCTCATCATGTTGTGTGGTCTCAGCCTCATGAGCAAACTGGTGAGATTCGGACCAACGTGGCAAAAGGGATGCAGTGGGAGAGGTGGGTAGGCTGTGGGATCTGGTGTGCCAACACGGACGGGCAGGTGAGATATGGTAATGGGGGAAAAAAAGACCAGAGTGGAGGCCAAGTTCAGTCATTTTGGTACCAATAAATGTCACGAACCAATATCTAAGTATAACTGGGCTGGTGTTAGCAGGTTAGATTGGCACCTGCTGCTGATGGCGAGAAGCCCCATGCCGTTCCCAGCCCAGCGGGTGGTAGAGCTGTCTCGTGCAGATTTCCAGACACTTGCGTCTTCCCTGCTGATGGCAGCATGCCGGGGAGGCACTGCTCGTCTGGTTCCCACTGCCCTGGTCCCACCTGCTCCTGATGGTTAGCAGAACAGGAGGTTAGAGGGGTTTTTTTGAGTTTGTTTTTTTTTTTCTGTTGCTGTTTTTGTATGAGTTAAGGAATGATCGTAAGCCCTGTGCTAAGGCAGTTTGCAGGGAGTTGCTGCTCATTTTTGCCACAACCATATTACAGATGCCCAATTCTTTGGTGTGCTGGCAGTCATTCTGGGGTAAAATTAAACTGTCCTGTGCATGGCCTGAGAGTGTGAAGGGTGGAAAAGTGTGGATAGAGGCTGGGAAAGGATGAAGGCTTTTACTGCTTAAATTCCCCCACCACATAGCTTCCTCTAGCAGACAGCAAGCAAGCACTGTTCAGAGAAACGTGGACTGGAAAGGTGCACGTACTCCTGCGTGGTAACATGTCATAGATGTTAATGCATAAGAACCTCTAAAATATACAAAAATCATCTGTAAATGGTTATGTGTGGGGTATTCATGTTAGACTTCAAGCTCAAAGTCAAGAGATGCCTCTAATATTTTAACAAAATACACATTTGGACATTTTATTGTTTGCGTGAAACATAACTTATTATACACAGGAATATTAGCTTATAAATGTATGCGTTCACAAATGGCAGCCTCAACTTTATTTTAAACTTATTTTAAGCATTAGCACTAGATGTCCTTTCAGTATAATTAATTCACCAGGATTATGAAAAAAATACAATGTCTAAAAAAGGTACAATTAAACAAGGTTGAGAAATTGTACTTAAATCCTCAAAACCCTGTTTTTCAGAGTGGAATTTAAAATCTATTGCCCAAATAAATCAGTTTTCCACTTAAAAGTAATGAAAACCTTTAGCTGTAGCCCAAACGTAAAGCTCTTGAGAGAGGAAAAGTTGTATTGTGTGAGAACTGACTTTAATAAATGTAAACCCTCACTAAATGATATCAGTTTTGTTTATTTGCCCATGGGCCACATTTGGATTGATCTAGGGAACTTCGGTGTTTCTTATCACCCAGTCACACAAAAAGTAGGATTGTGTGTCTTCAAAAGAAAACTGGACCTCGATGCTCCATGAGGTTACTCCTTGTAGTGTTCATCAGTCATCATCCTTATGGTGTGCAGAGATCAAAATACAAAAATCCTTAACTGTTCCCCTATTGCTGAACTTTTTGAACGTTTGCAATAACACAGCTTTGTGTTCAACAAGGTTGTTGCTGGATAGTCAGGGCAGCAGTGACAAGGTCTGTCACCACTTAGAAATGTAACGATTAAGTTCAAAGCCTTCGGACAGGGTTGTTTGTTAGCAAAGAGAGCTCCAAAACTGAGACAAAGTATTAGAAATCAAGGAGCAAAGGGTGATGTGTTGTGACAGCTAGAGACATTGTGCTAGCAGCCGTACCCTGACTGGGAAACCCTTTATTTGTCTGTTTCTGAGTTATTCAGCTTATTTCCTCTTGCAGTAAATGAGGGCTTACTTTGGGTTGTTCTTGTACCTATATCAATGAAGAAAATTGGTAAATAAATGCTGTGTATAAGGAAGACTTTCAGAAAGGTGCTTCAATTTTTTTTTCTTTTCCCCCTGAAGAGAATGGCCTGCTTGGCTTATTTTTTCAGGTCAATTTTAGCTTTTAGTGAAATTTTGGGAGTTTGATGTATTTTTTTGTTTTGTTTTGTTTATCTGGCTGTGGCGGTTGAACAGCAGCTTTTGGCCCACCCAGCACCGCATCCACTGATGCCCAGGCAGGGAAATCCCTGGGAGGGAGGAGACGTGTGTGCCCCAGCCTGCCCCAGCCCAGGCTGTGTGGAGCACAGGGCGATCCCTGCTCCGGGGACACGCTCCACAAGGGTTGAATTACCTGTTGGGGCCTCAAGGGCACGTGTGGCAGAGGGCACTTTGCTGGTGCCCTGGAAAGGAGCAGCACGCTCCTTTTTGTTGCATGCTGTTGACAGCAGGACACCGGATACCCCCCAGGAAAATGGATGGCCTCTTAGCCAGCATGTTGCTGCTCCAAGTGCCGGCATGCCACCTTCCCCCTTTCCCTCCCTCCTCCCTTTCTCCATCAACCTTCTGAGTGCAGAGCTCCTGTGTTCAGTGGGAGGTGTTGTACGAGGCCCCGTGGGCAGCTCAGGCACTGGTGTTCCCCAGCCACACCAAGCAGGAGCAAGGTGACTGGTGTAGTGCTGTCTTCTGAAATGTTGGGGTACTAGGGGGGCCCGAGTGGGAATGCTGGCAGCCCAGCAGGGGTTTTGCTGCAAACCTCCCTCTGGCTAGGCTATGGATGCTGAAAGCTGCCTCCTGCCTGGGATGGGTGGGGATGGCAGGAGAGCTTCCAGTTCACAAAGGTGGAAATGTTCCTCCCCAACAGCTTTCTTCCACCTGGGGAGTATCTCTGCCCTTTCTTCTCAGGGTGCCTTGGGCAAATTTGTAGGAAAAAACACACCCAGGTTGTTTTTAGAAGTCACTACTAATGAGCAGAGGGCTGTGGAGTAAAGAATTTAATTTCCCTTCATGCCAAGACCTTGAAACAAGCTGTTGAGGTGGGTTTGTGCTGCAGCCGTTCTCTTTGCTCATCACAAAGAAGTCTAAAGCACTGCAGCAGCTCCTGTCGCTGCAAGATGGCTTTAGAAAAACTCTGATTTAAAAATATCTGTATTTTTAAAGCAGTTCCTAGAAGAGAAGCTCTGCCTGCCTTAGGAGCTCAACAGGAGCTGAAGGTTCTGTCTGTGTGCCAGAACCACTTTGGGAGACAGGTGCAACATCAGAGTTTGGGGAATGTGTCATAACCCAATTGGCTATCACCAAAAGGTGGCAGCCTCTACATCTGCTTTTTGTTATAGCTTGTGCTGTTAGTTAAGCCAAATATCTAGACTTAGGTGCAGCGGGAACAGGGCAGTAGCAGTTGTTGCTGGATGAGTAACGCCAACAGATCCATGTTTGCTTTGTCTTGATCTTTTGTTGGTCAACCCAAGTGAGGATAAATAGGCAGACAAACAGATTAATGTTACTGATGGGCTCTGAGAAGCTGTCCACATCTATATTTCATCTCTTCGTCATGGCCCCAAGCTAATCCCTGGGTCAGGACACTTCCACACCTGGGGTTTCATAGTCCTGGGCTGAGCGTGAGACTGCCCAGAAGCAAGGGTGCTGGGAAGTGTCGGCACTGGGGTTTCTCCAGCAGGAAATGAGCAATGCAGGCTCGGCAGAGCTGTGTCATGAGATAAAAAGTGATGCCCTGAAGTTAGGCTATAAAAGAAGGTAAAGCTTACGTGCATCTCAATGAAATTGTACCTTTCTCTCTCTCCTGGAAAGAGCTTCTCCACAGCAAAAATAAAAGCATCCATATATATTTCTTTTTAACTTTGGTAAACCATTCTCCATGTGGTAAAATGACTGATTATGTTCAGATTTTGTCTCATTTTTAGTTATGAAATAAAAAAATATTTAGCCAGCTTGAATGAATTCTTTTATCTCTCCTTAGAGGATAAACTTTTGTCAGAGTCCCTTAATGTTTTTTCTTTAGAGAAATATTCAGTAAGATTGCTCTGTTGCCCTTTTAATTTCCTTCTACCTTTTTCTGAACTGCTCTGTTGCCCCAAGGTAACACGTTAATTAAATTAGGATAAAAACTTTATGTTTCAGTGCAGAAAAAGAATTGGGCATGTTTGTTTGTCTTATGAAGGAATTTTTCTTTTTTGCTTTTTATCCCACAAGACCCTTCTGAAGTGTAATGCTTAGTGAAATCTTTACAAACAACACTTCACATGCTGGGGCCTGACATCTTAGTTCTCTTAAAATCAATAGCTTCAGTTGTAGAGGATGGAAGCCAGATTTTGCTTTGAAAGTCTCTTGTACAGCAGTTTACCTGCAGAGGAGTCCTAGTACTGTAGGGTTAAAGTGTCTCTTCGTGTCTCACTCACAGCATCAGCTGAAGTCAATGTTAATTGTCTACTTATGTACTCAGAGACTGGAATATGAGCACTTATTATTTTCAGTTTCTGAATCCTTTTTCATAGACCATGTATCAGCCTTTTGCAGTTCCCTATCGCTACCAGAAAGGCTGCCTCCACACTTTATAGAACAGAAGAATCAAAGGTGGGGGTGAGCAGCCTCAGAAAATAACACCACACTCATATGAGCTTGCTTTTGCTGTGTGCTTACAGGATCAATGTAATATTTTCTAGCTGATGAGTATTATATGTGGAATACCAATGCTGAATTTTGTAAATTTTTTTTTTTTTTTTTTTTTCCCCCCTGTATCGCAGTGTTACTAAGGTAAATAACTGAAAATAAAGCTGCTTGGTAAGAAGGGTGTTATCCTAACTTTAGAGGTTCCCTGGGTTTCCTTGAATGGTACCAAATCCATCCCTGGAACAATATAGTTCACCTGTGGTTTTTAGCTAGCCCTTCTGGTTTAATATTAAGCAGTTCAGACAGGAATTTGGGTCAAGTGGTAGTATTGATCAATTTAATTTATTATTAATTTAATTGCTGTGTGCACAAAACCACTTTTGAACAATTTATAGAAGTGAGGCTAAAAAATGTCTGTGTAATATAACACATTTGTAGATTCTTGTTTCTTGAGGAAAAGGGTTACTTTAGCTGACCCTTCATGTCATGCTTTCAGTGTTTGCTCCTTTTAAATATCTATTGTATTTTTAATACATAATTTAATTTTACTATTTAATTGTATTTTTATTTTTTTATGTTGGCTATGTTTATTGCAACATGTCAGGTTTATGGCACAATATGTAACAGCAAAAGCAAAATGTGTAAAAACACATTTTCTTGCTAGGCTTGTGTATCATCTTTTTGACTTTTGAAAAAACTGTTTCCAGCATTATGGTACTGCAATAAGTACTAGAACTAGATTATATTGTCTGTCTGTAAAACAGCTGCTCAAATCTAAATATCTTATCTGAACCTGTCTTTTGTGACAAAATTTGCTGGAAAATGTTTCTTTTTGATACCTTTGAAATATTTTATCTTATATTTCAACATCTCATATGTAACACAGTTTAGCCAATTGAGTATATTTGATCTATTTGTAGTTTTTTCATATAAGTTGAAATGAAATGGTTGAATGAAGATGATAATAGGATCTGAACAATTCAATATTAATATAAAAAGTGAAAGATTTAATATAAAATCCTGGAAAAAGGTTAGAATTTTTGATCTGGTATTTAGGTTTCTTATTTTAAACCATTTTTTTAAAATAATGGAAAAGAGGAATGCTCTTTGCAATTGTCTAATTTATTGGATCAAGGTCTACAAGACTGCCAAAATTCCTGACGTTTCTTATTAATGACTTTGAAATTTTATCCCTAATTCAGTTCTTAAGAGCTTTAAGTAATGTACCCAGAAGTTTCCCTTTTCTTGAAAAAATCAGCGACCTTAACTGTGCCATGCTGATAAAACCTGCAGTAACTGGACTCGCTAAATCCTCCTGGCAAGCAAGGAAGCCTACCTCTCCCATTGCTTCCCATTGTCAGGGGGAAAACCCCCCAGACTCCAAACCCCTGAGTTTCAGCTATTTATATTCAGGTGAAGGGTAGGAGAATACTTTGCAACTCCTTTGTTACCTACCTCAGTCTATGATTTAGTTAAAATACCCTTAATAACGTGTACCTGTTGCTTAGGCCAGGAATCCCTGTGTTTCAGTCATAACCTCTGCATAACGTGAACCCCCTTCCTTCAGCCCCAAGCTTATTTCCCTCTGTCAGGCTTAGAGTGATCTCTGCTTTTCACATGCAAATAAATCCTGAAAGATCAAGGGGGGGGAAAATATCTTCTTACTCTCAGGTCCTGAGATCCCCCTCCTCTAAACCTGATACACAGAGATCACAGAAAACCTCTTGCCTACAACTATGGATGTAGGCTTGCTTTGGGGGGAGGCATGGAGATGCAACAGCTACCAATATGCAGCAACTGCACCTGTATGGAGTATCTATAGGAATTAATATGACTCAGCCTGTCACCCTGCTGTGTCTCTCTTCCACTCGGTCTCTTTGCTGTGCTG
>VZTO01023414.1:46324-96239 GCA_013400615.1 Syrrhaptes paradoxus | reverse complement strand
GAACATTATTTTTTTAATAGTACTATTACTGTATCTTAAGCAAGCAAGACTTCAAACATCCAAAGGTTTTGTTTTTCAGAGTTAATTATTTGAGATATCAAAATTGTTTTCCTTCAGTTGCATCAATAAATCTTTAAAAGAAACTATGGCAAAATATATTATTGACATCACATAAACGAGATTGGGGCAAAGTTTTGACACTTGAAATCGATTGGCAATTTGAAAATGTTGATAATGGAATATCCTCTTTGAGATTATAGTTTCAACTTTAGAAGTATAGCATGAAAAGGAGAATATTGGCTATTAACATTTTTTGTATACCAAGGTCAGTGGCTCAATCCTTTCTGTCCCTAATTGATTTTTTCTAGCTTTTCCATCAATTTTTCTATTTGATCTTGGCACTCTGTCTTCTGAACATCCTCTTCACATTTTGTCGGTTATTTATGCTGTGTTTTGCACTCACTTGACACAGATAAAGAGAATCTCTCAAGGGAATTAATCAAAGAATTAAATAAAAGAACTCAAGTTTGAAGCATCTGTTAAGTCCATTGAATTTGGAATAACCTGAGAAGCTATTATTACCAACTACTGCCTCTTGTAAGGATGAAGCACATATTTTTCCATACCTTATGTCTACATAAGAAAAATGTTTTGGTCCAGCATTACTATTTACAATAGTATACACTCTGCATGAATATAAGTCTTTATAACCCTAGAAAAGCAACTCTCTGAATTTTTTGCCCTTATATTTTTTCCTCGTAGGTACAGGCTTCAGTATTTTTAATTGGAGACATGAATGAAGCACAGGAGAGAATCTGTACTGCCTTTGGATATGTCTTTTTAAGTATTAACAATGACTGATGATGTTTGTATGTTCTCATACTGTGATCTTACAGGGTTTTGTAACTGGTGGAAAAGATGGAATTGTGGCACTTTGGGATGATATGTTTGAAAGATGTCTGAAGACATACGCTATTAAAAGGGCAGCACTATCTGCTAGTTCTAAAGGTATTATGTTTCAGTTTCCTTATTTTAATAAGGGCTGTATGCATTAAGGCTGGTAAAATGGCAGTAATAGGTGTCAAATCTTACCAGAACACAAAGGGAACATAAAACACTACTTGCTACTCTGTGCTGGAATTTTCTGGTTTGAATTATTTAGGTTTGTATTTCACACAGTCTTTGCCATTTATAGTTTGTTTTGCTATGTCTTTCTCTATTCTGTGACATTTGGCTTTGTTTTCATTGAAGAAACAGTTTTAAAAAGAAATGTCACAAGTCTGTGAGTCTGGCTGTTACAAAATCTGTTTTGTTTAGCAGCTAGCTTCCTTGACTGGCCAAATTTCATATAGTGAGTTGGAAAGATCTGGTAAATTCTACTTCCCTGGGCATCAGTGTGGAAGTCTGCAAAATTATATTCACAGATAATCACAAAATTAGTCCATGTTGCTGGAGCATCTGAACCCCTGTCACTGTTAAAACACTAAAATATCAATCTTTGTATTGCCACTATACAGACTAGCACAAGCTCCGTTCCTTTGAACTATTAATTATATCCATGGATTATCTAGTAGTTTGATCAGGCAAGTCTATCTCATGTTTCATGATTTTAAACAGATTTCAATTATAGGTTATATAAGCTGTATAAACTGTAGGTGATAAGAGGCTCTTTTGGAATTCACAGTAAAAACCTAAAATTAATATCTTTGTATTCTTCAGGTTTACTTTTAGAAGACAATCCTTCTATTCGAGCCATCAGCCTGGGACATGGGCATATACTAGTGGGAACTAAAAATGGAGAAATACTTGAAATTGATAAAAGTGGTCCGATGACTCTACTTGTTCAGGTACTGTGTAGATCTTCCATGTCAAAGTATGGATAGAATATAGAAGACATTATAAGATTTTTCCCAGTCATTTTTTTTCCCTGTTTTCATTAATCCTTTCCTTGCTCAGGCAGAAGTTGATGCTTTCATATCTAAATGACTTTGAGATTCACTGGATTATAGAATTTTGAAGGTAAAGCAAACAGTCCATTAAGTTCAAAGGCTGATGAGGCTTTTTATGAATTTTTTAGACATTTTAGCTTAGGACCCAACATAAAAATGAAAAACTAAGAGTAGAGCTAACACGATTTCTTTTATTTTGACAGTCTGTTCCATTTATTTGCTTTTATTGAAATAATGTAGTGTATTCTGAAGGAGCCTATACTTTAATTTGTGAAAAATTGTTTTAGAGTTATGACCACTTTCTACAGTGACACACAGTTGACATTGCATGTATTGCAAAGCATAAAGAGACCTTTTTTTGAAAGACAAAGTATTTTGCAAAGTTTGGTTAAAAATTTTTCATGTATATGTCCACTGATGTATTTGATGTTGCTTTGGTTTAGTGTCTTGAATAACCCTAATGTCTATATGTAGAAATTTGTATATATCATTTACTAAGTTATAATTCATCAAGTTTTACTTTTTGTTTTTTACAAAAATATTATTTCTTTGGTATTTTTCTTTCCAGTTAGTTCTGATCACATAAAGTAATCTTTCAAATTTGTATTGCCTGTATGACAGCCTTTACTAAACCTAAACATGCAAAGTTGTATTTTATAAATTATTTAACTCATTCGCTAATTTGGAATTGCAATCTCATCCTAATACAGTTCCCTTCACATGAATAGTAAGGTTGCAAGATAGTAAAATTACCTTAATGTTACCCAATTGCTGTGAGTTTTCTGATAGTGTTATAATTGTCACTCAGTTTAAATTACATGCTTGCATGCATCAACTTGAGCCAAAACAGAAAATAAATGAAGTGTCATTAAGATGTCATGACAGTTCCCCCCTTTTTCTTATAATGATATTTTTCCATCTCAACAAAAATGCCAGTTACCGAACTGAAATCCAGATTGAGAATAGTAAGAAATCATTTAACCTTGGAATGCAGTGCCAGTAAGCTGTATGCACGTTGAAGGAAATCTAGAAAAGGCAGGAAGTGATAAAGAAGTTTGAAAACTGAATTCTGGGGAAAAATCAAAAGAACTAAGTACATGTATGTTGGGCAAACAAGTTATCCAGAATCTAAAGAATTACATCAACATTGGAGACAAATCAGCCCATATTAGGATTTCAGGATAAAGTTCTGTTTGGGGCATAACTATTTCCAGTTCATTTCAAGTATGGAAGAGAGAGCATTTGTAGAACAGTAATGACAGCTAGTAATAGCTGAGGAAAGTAAGGAAGACTATATTTTAAATGGTTATCAGAGGAAACAGACCAGGCCTTAGTGCTTGTAAAAAGAGGCAGGGCAAGTGCTAGAATGTATTACAGAAACCCAAATGCATTATTTTATATTAAATTATTTCCTTTAGGGACATATGGAAGGAGAAGTCTGGGGCTTGGCAGTTCACCCTCTCTTGCCTGTCTGTGCAACAGTGAGTGATGATAAAACACTACGAATCTGGGAACTTTCATCCCAGCACCGCATGCTGGCAGTAAGGAAGCTCAAGAAAGGTAATTCTCATTTGGCCATACACTGTGATAGTAATGATACTACTCTGTTTCTGTAACAGTTCCATCTTTGCTTTCACTTCATATCACAGGCATTAATTTGGTAGGAAGAGGACAGAGTCATTAGGAAATTGGAAGCACAGGAAGTAAATTGTCTTTGGCATGTGTCAAGTCTATGAGAGGAGTAGAAAGAAAAAGGATTATAATCTATTGTAATGAATAATAATAAAAGGAACTTAAATCTATTTTCCTCTGATTCCAAGGGGAATCAGTTGACCTCAGAATCATTTTCCTTCTTAAGGATAGTTAAGACCAGCTTATTTGTTGCTAGCATTAAAAAGTTTCCTTATAAACACAAATGTAAAATATTCTGCATTTTAAGCACAATCATCCTTCAGTGGCAATACGAACTTTACACATTATACCAGCTTCTCAGAAAATGAACTCTCCTCTGTATAAAAGTAGATGAGCTCTGTTGAAATGCTGTCTTCTCAAAATTACTCTTATTTCATTTACTCGTTCATACCCTTCAGGAAGATTTATGGTGTAAATTCAACATGCTGCATTTTCAGTGACAGATACAGAGCGCAGGAACTCCTGACTGGCTGAGGGAAAAGAGAGTAAATTGCTTTGGAAAGGTGAACTCAGGGATGGATGAGGATAGCTGTATGAGAGAGTATGGTCAGAAATAATGTTGAGGCAATAAGTAGGTGGAGGAAGCGCAATACATCTGTCTTAAATATGCTGCACCTGAAAGGAACCATTATCCAGTCATTTAACAAAGAAGCCTTCAAGTGTAGTACCCCTGAAACACATGTAGTTATGCTGCCCATAATGAGTCTTTGAATTTTCCATCTGGATTTCCTTTCTGAATGGTTTTGGGGGGGTTTTAAATTTTATTTTTATCATTGGTGTGTTTAGAACATAGCTGGAAGGTAGTATTTGCACCTAAACCTATTTCAAGACTAATCATATCACCATTGTCCGTTCCAGAACAGCCTATACATAGGGTATGTTCCCATTTAGTAAAACGTTAATCATAGCCCTCCTATCACATATTTGTTTTAAGAAATAACAAATCTATTTTAAAAGTATATACTTGATGTAAGAAACATTCAGTTTTAGTTTATTGATGGTTGTATCAATCCCAAGTTTGTAAACCTTAAGATAATTCTTTCCATTTTCTTTGGTAGGTGGACGATGCTGTGCCTTTTCTCCTGATGGGAAAGCCTTGGCTGTAGGGTTGAACGATGGGAGTTTTCTGGTGGTGAATGCTGATACTGTTGAAGATATGGTCTCTTTTCACCACAGAAAGGAAATGATCTCAGACATAAAGTTTTCACGAGGTATAATCAGATGGGCAGTGAAAGGGCAGTGTTTATCCTGGAGGTTTTTTTTTCTCCTCTGGACATAATTGAGTGTTCAGAAGGCAGACTGGCTTTATATGTGCTCAGTGCATTTCAATACTTTAGAAGTCTGTATGGTTGTATGCAGCCTAGTATAACAGAGCCCACCACTAACCTTTGGATGCACTACAGTAGTAAAAATGCATAACAATAATAATTATGACATTTACACCTTTAATAACCTCAGTGTCTCTTTTTTACAGAATCAGGAAAGTACCTGGCTGTGGCTTCCCATGATAATTTTGTAGATATTTACAATGTACTTACCAGCAAAAGAGTTGGCATTTGTAAAGGTGCATCTAGCTATATCACACACATTGACTGGGACTCAAGAGGTAAAATGTTTGACCAGAGATACAGATTTAAAATGCCTGTAAAACAGAATATCAGAAAACCGTTCTTGCACCTGTTACTAAGATAAACTGTAACTACTAATGCAAATGATTTTTCAACATCAAGCACTGTATGGTTTCAGTGCAATTAAATTTGTTGGTGGGATTCATCCTCACTTGTGGCATTGGTACCACAGTAGATGGTACTGCACTGTTGACAACACATGACTAGAATGTCACTTATGAACATAATATTTGCGTTTCTTTATTTTAGTTTTGTGGCACATTTTTCTTTTCCACCTTTTATGTCCAATTTCCTTTCTTCTCTGCTGAGCACTGCATGGCAATCATGGCAATGAAGTTAGAGAGCCTTATTGTCACAACTAATTAAATCTAGCAGGATCGGTAATGAGCTTGTGCAAATAAGCCTTCTCGGACCTAGTATGATCCTGCATGGAACCACCTGTGTGTCTGAGCCTTGCTTCCCCTGTTGCACTAGACCCAAAATGTGATGCAAGCTCACTGACAACAACAGGAGCTAAACTCCTTTCCAAACCCCTTCAGGTCTGGGTGCCATTCTTGAGCTAGCAAGCCGTGCTGCAACTGCGCTGGCGCTGTGTGCCTGCTCACAGCCCTGCTAATCTCACTACTGATAGGTGTACACACAATTGCAGCCATTTGTATGATAATACCTGTGTCTGTACTAGCCAGTTCTTGGATGTGTTACATGTGCAGACATAAAGTATAAGAAAATTTAAAATTCTTTGTGTCCTTAATGGTATTTATTTGAAATTGTAACTGAACTTCTGGATGTAAAAGTTTAATATACTAAATTGCATAATCTGTGTTATAAAGGTCATATAGCAAGGGTGTAGTTGCACTTCTTGTTGTCAGTGATTCCAACAGACTCCTCTAACAAAGGGCAAGATGCCCAGTCAAAATATACCAGTGTTGGAGCTGATAATCCACTGATTATCCACTGATAATCTAATCCAGTATTTCTTAGTCAAAGAGTGCTTTTCCTGGCAGTTTTGCAGTGTCATTCTTGTAGAATTGTTTTTATTATAATAAATCCCTACCAGATTTCTTACGCTAGTATAGTTGTTATAATTTGAAAAATTCAGAAAATGCCTTTAATTTTCCTATATCAGAAATACTGTAAATCTGAATTTGAAAGCATTTTTTGCTTCTTCATGCAAAAATACTTGTTGCCATACTATCACCTGCATACAGGATTATCTTCATAATATCACAGTATTTGTATGGACATGGTAAATTTGTGTGCATGACAATTTGGTGTGTAGCTGGACTATATGCCAGTTAGGCAGTGCAAACCAGACAGGAGCTTAAAATAGTTTTAACTTTTGGCAAAGATGTCTTGTGAAATTGTTATGAAAATTAATAGCACACACTTTTTTTTTTACTTTCCATTGTCATAGTGATAAAAACACAAGCAAAAGGTTTCTTATCAGAAGAAAGTGATTTGCTGCAAGACAGTAATTTTTTAAGGATGTTGGGTGGTATTTGAAATGTTACTTCTCCAGTGTATCAGGAGTACAGGATTCTTATGAGAGTGATTCTAAGCATCTGTTTTACTTTTTCAATTAATAATTATCTGGAGGATAATTTCTTAGCTTACCCCTCGGAAGTCTTTTAGTTCAATCAAAAGAAACTTCATAATATTCACAATAATGAATAAGATTTATAATGAACTCTTATTTTGTGTCCAGGAAAGTTATTGCAAGTCAATTCTGGTGCCAAAGAACAACTATTTTTTGAAGCACCAAGGGGAAAAAAGCATATTATAAGAATTGCTGAGGTATGAATTATGCTTGCTGGATTTTTTTATTGTGAAAGTTATTTTTCTGGACTATTGAAAATTAGCATATTTTGTCTTCATATGGTATATTTATTACTTTTAAACTAGTATATTTACAGTGATTAGAATTAGAATTATTTAATAATTTTGTATAGTGTCTTTCCTAGCATTTGTAAATGGTAGAACTTGCAAGTTTCTGTTTGTATCTCAAAATTTAGTTCGGTTTGTTTAATAGCAGCCATTTCCCCTTATCCGCTTTCCTGAACAATCACCTACTTTCTGTGTAATCAGTGTGTGTACAGGTTATAAATCATCTTTAAACACTATGACCTGGCTTTTAAGGATGTTGATTATTTGTGACACATAATTCTTCTACAAAATTGCCAGTGTTTAATGCCTCAAAAAAATCTTTAAGGAGATCTGTATCCACATCATGCTCTACCTTGGGAAAGCAGGAATGTTTAAAGTTTTAAGCCTTTTGAGGAAGATATGCAATTTTTGTTAACTAGCTGGAAACAGTGAATACTTTCTAAAAACACTAAAAAAATTAAGTTAACATCAAACATAGAAAAATAAATGTATTAAACCAGTGTGTATTGGGTATGCATTAAGATGACTTATTTTGGGGAAATTTTGATTGCAGATAGAGAAGATTGAGTGGGACACCTGGACATGTGTTCTTGGTCCTACTTGTGAAGGAATTTGGCCCACGCACAGTGATGTCACCGTTATAAATGCAGCTAGTCTTACCAAAGATGGAACACTATTAGCTACAGGAGATGATTTTGGGTTTGTGAAGCTTTTTTCATATCCAGTGAAGGTAATAACTGTATTTATTTCTGTGATTAGAAACCATGCAAGAAAAAGAATTGAGGAAGACACTGTTTGCAATATGTCAGACCACTAATACATGAATTCTTTGTGCTACAGGGCCAACACGCAAAATTCAAGAAGTACGTGGGTCACAGCGCACAGGTAACCAATGTGCGGTGGTTGCACAATGATTCTGTGCTGCTGACTGTAGGTGGTGCTGATACAGCTTTGATGATCTGGACCAGAGAATTTTTGGGTATTCAAGAGAGTAAGCTGGTTGATAGTGAAGAATCAGACACAGATGCAGAAGAAGATGGAGGTAAAAAGGAGTGTATAAAACATGACTTTAATTTAGTCTTCATTCCACAGAGACTCACACAGGCGTCTAACTGGAAGTGGGCAAGAAACTTTCATATGCTAAAGTTCAGTGTAGGGAGAGCGTGGCAGGATTTGTTTCCTTCCTCTTATTGGTGCAGATCATCTTGCTTTCTACTCTTCCACTATGCAACAAGGGTAGTTTGTTTTATTTTATGTTTTATTTTTCTAAGGTTATGATAGTGATGTTGCAAGAGAAAAAGCAATTGACTATACCACTAAGATCTATGCAGTAAGCATCCGAGAAATGGAAGGGACAAAACCACATCAACAGCTGAAGGAGGTTTCAGTAGAAGAGAGGTATGTCACACAAAGACATTCGTTTCCAAATGTCCATTGCATTCTTTTCAATCTCTTTTCATTCAACTAAAATTAGTCTTTAGAAAGAAGATGGTACAACATGTTAATAGGATGGAGAAAAAGATGTCTATGTAAGTAAAACCCCTGTGAGTGTTATGTTATCTTCTGCTGTTCACATAAGCACTTATAGTCTTTCCTAATTAGTATGTGTAGCTGTACATCTGTCTCCAGCAGGGTGTCTGTGATAGGGTGAGCTTGTAAATACTTTGTAGTTAAGGCTTTTGGTGGTGTTTTCATTGAAAGATTTTCAGTTCCTTAGAATTGTGTCAGGTTGTTACTGTTAAAGCTGAAATTTCCCATGGCACACTTTGGCCTTAGACTGAATTGTTCTGAAACAAATAAACTGGAAGGTGAACAGTAGTGGAGGGGACAGTAAAGAAAAGAGGTAGGAGCTAAGCATAGAGTGTGAGGTTCAGTAAAACACAGACCTAGAGGAGTGGGTGAGGTAAAAATTCTGACTGGGACCAGACTGCTGGGACAGAACAGTAGTATCTATAACCACTAAAGTGCATTCCACTTTGTGATCTTGATCAAGGCACATTGTATCTGTACAAAGTATGCTGCGCATTAATCAAACAGCTGTGGCATTTATTGGTAACTGGGGTGTCATACTCCCCTTTTGGGATGGAGCTTTAGGAAGGATAAGAGCCTGTGAATGCTGATGGTTACTATAGGAGTTCAGATGAATAAAAATCTGTACAGTAAATTTACATCTGTGAATCCAGTTGATGCCTCACCTGTAAATCCATGCAGTTTCTTTGGATAGAATTGCTTTTTATCAGCAAAACTCACTTACAGTGAGTTTTCTTGCTTTTGCCCAACATTGGGCACTGACAAAAAGGACTGCTGTGGGTTAACCCACAGCAAGAATTTAAGCCGAGTTCTTTTCCCTCAGTTTAACCAGTACACAAGACTAGTAACAATACCAGTAGTGTGATGGCATACTCTTCTCCCCACAGGGATCCTGCCCTTGTTAGAGAAGAGGATACATAGTCCTCAGGGAATACTGCAGGTGCACTGTAGGGTCCCTGCTGCAGGTACTGCAAGAGATGAGAGTGTTGTATGTAGAAAGAGGCTGAGATGGCAAGAGGAGAGTGCTCTGAAGCCTGTGGAGAGCTGCTTTCTTGCTGGTCCTGCTTCTGTTGCCATTTCTTGGCGATGGTTGTCAAATAGAATATTTTTACAGGCAGCCTCTGTGTACCTCATTCCCTGCTGCCGGTTGAGAGAAGTACGGCTGACTTGCAGAAAAACTGCATACTCACAGCTGCAAGTGGAGGTTGTTCAAGCGGTTCTTTGAACAAACGTGTAACACAACATTACATTGAACACAACATTACATTGAACAGTTTAAGGTCTAAGTTTCTTTTACTTGACTACTGAAAACTAGTGTCAACTTCTGAGATTTTTGCCTTTAAAAATCTCTTTGATGTCCTGATGTGCGAAATACAGAGTGGAGTTCGTAATACTTTATAATCTCATGCAAACCTTTGAAAAATTAATTAGTTTATGTTTTTAAAGCTCTCTGAGAATGCAGTGATGAATATCATGGATAGAAAGTAATAATTTTTCATTCAGTGTTTGAATAGGAGCAGAAATGTTGGGTGTGAAAAATGAGAAGAAAAATGTTGCACCCCTTTGATTTTTTTCATTATGACATCTTAATGCAAACATACAGCAGGAGGATTGGTGATTTTTTTCACTAAAATGTTGGACCATAACCATTTATTTTCCCCTTCTTTAAGGATATCTCTTTCCATTTTCTCATTTACTCATGTAAAGTCTTTGTTCCTCCATTTTTCTATCAAAAGGCATAGTGTATTATCTAGTAAACATTAATGTTTCAAGATTGAGTTTAAAAAAGGAAAAAATTTTATTTTATTTTGGGTGAATACTGTTGAATTGTTATTACACATAAAATAACAAATGCCAGTAGTACAATGGCCAGATGTTTTACACCAGAAACCCTCGTACCTTCCAGCTGCTTTATTATGCTTCGATGATGAGTTTAATTGACTGATTAAGCTGAGTTTACAACTGTTTTGTTGTAAAGTCTCTTTTGCAGCTTTTCAGCACTGTTTTCAGTCCAGGAGTGAAAAACCACCACAGTCCCTTTGGGTCCTTAGGAAGCTTCCTTTCTCTGAAGCCTGGCCATGCTTACATGCAAGCAAGTGTACTGCTTCTCCAAGGAGTATCTCAGTCTGCCATGTACACTTCAGGCTTCCTGACTGCTGAGCCTGTCTGCATTCTCAGTCCTAAGCGGCATAAGCTGATTCAGCCAAACCTGCAGAATTGCTGTGGAGGAAGGCAACCCCTGAACAGAACAGGCAATTTGCCTTTTTCAACCTTTCTAACAGACCATAGAGCACCTGCAAAGCAGCACATGACAAGACAAATTTCCAGTTTGTCACGCTAACACTGATAATAAATGCAGGGAAAACATGCTTTGTGCCATGTAATACCACAAAGCACCACTTCAGCTGGAAGCTCCTCTAGTATGCCCAAGTGTTTGCAAACTGCCCCCCCGTTCATAGCTGGTGGGCCTGATTACATGGGTAGGCATCTCCTCTGCAGTGGGGTTGCCTCCAATTTCCATAATAGTCTCTTCATAATGACTGTACATGAAAATAGCATACTGTAGCCTGTCTGAAGGAATAATCTGTCCCATAGCAAGTTCTTGACTGAAGAGAGCAAAAGAGAAGGTTTTAACATTCTCCATATCTTTTTTCTTCTTACTGTCTCTATGTGATCAACAGGTTTGTACTTAATTTTAAAATAGCTTAAAAATAAACCCTTGTAACCATCCTTTCCATATTTTCTGCTGAAGAGTCACAGCTATTCTTCACATGTTTTGTTTGTCCTCTTTCAGTCCTTCACGTTTTATGTGTCCTCTTTCAGTTACAGCTACTTCAGTATAATCACGTTTGGTATTTGGAATTTGTGTTCTGATAAATTTGTCAACAGATCCTGTACTTTTCATATATATCTTGTTAGGCAAAGAAATACTAACTTCCCTTCATTCATCAGATTAATATAAATTGTCAGAATTTATAGTCAAACAATTAGAAACAGAAATTTTATGGTGAAATGTAGGCAAAACTGCAGTTTCTGAGGGTGTTGTGCTAGGATAAGTCCTTAGGCTGTGAAAGGTACTGGGTTTTGGGTGCAGTAAAATGAGATGAATATGCTGGCTACTGCAGTTTTCAAAGACTTAAGGTTTTTGGCCACAGTTGCACCAATATGCACACAATTTATGCGGGATGTTGACACTCCCAATTATGAGTGCTTCAGAGTGAAGCTGACTTCTCTCGTAAGATATATGAGTTATGAGGCAAGCTTCATGGATGTGCCAGATGCACTAAGGATCTAAGAAGTGTCCTCCTTGCTCTATTTTCATTGTATGTCTGAGAAAGGAAAAATTCAGAGTTATTCATAGGTATAATGGATAGAAATCCAGAATTAAACAAAGTAAGCTTAAATTAAGAAAAGAAAAAAAGAGAAGAACAAACTTCCAGCTCAAGCAGGAGAGAGGAATAGCTGGGGCTGTTGCTCTGAGCTGCTTCTTGGGGACGATGTCTTTAAGCTCACTATGTTTCTTTCTTTAAATAGTAATATTCAGAAGGTGAAGAGTTGCTGAACAAGTTATTTCCCTGCTTATATAATACAAATGCTCTTCAAAGGTATTATGTGACACCCAGGAGACAGTTTTTGTTCAAGAAGAACCTTTATTTTCCTCTTTATTATAGCTATATTTCCATCTTTTTGACCTTTGTGTTTGCTAGAATAAGCTTGGAGGTCTTCATGCTTCTGTAATGTTAAGAGTGGTGAATCTGAAAAACTCAAAGGACATTATCTCTCTAGAAATAACAAATCATGATACAGTTCAGGAGGAGTTTGATCTCGAGAACTGTGATGTGTCTTCTGAAACTAGTGCAAGTAGCAGTTTGAGAGCTGAGACAGGCTGTGCCAGCTTAGGAAGCAAAAGCTTTGCAACAAACACCACCCTTCTGGAAAGGAATCAACAATTCACAGATGATGCCCCCAAAATTAATACAAAGACTTACTCTGCTGTCTTCTTGTCAGCAATTCCTGTCCGTTCTCTCCCCCATCATGGGAAAGTGAGTAGGAGGATAGATTTGACATAATACTTGTACCGAGATAACTGTGAGCAGCTGCTGTGCATCCTCTGTTACTACCTGACATGTGCTTTGTGCTTTGCACAATCCAGCAGGATAAAAAAGGAAATCTATATTATACCAGCCCCTCCAGTGTAAGCAAACTGGGTGGAGAAATTTCATTATTATAAAGGGCAAAAAACTTACATACCTGGGATAATATTAAGGTTTTTCCTTAGAAAATAAAATTAAAGCCCTTTATCAAATGTACTTTTCCTGTCTTATTTATTTACATAATGAAAATAATTATAATTCTGCAAATATCTTGCATGAACGTACAAGTTACATGATAGACTTTACTTGCAGGATATGAAATAAATCATGGTCTGGTATTTTTTGGGGCACTCAAGATTCACTGTCTCCATCAACAGCTTTAGGATGGAAAAGTAACAGGAGAGATGAGGCTGAGGAAGAGTTTTAAAATGTCTTGTGGTTGTATTAGTTGGTGCATTTGGTTAAGATAATTGATTGATTGTTTTTTCTCTCTCCTCTCCCCAACCTTCTTGTTTTTCTTCTTCTCCCTTTACATGTCTGTCCTCCTGTTCTCCCCACCTGCCGTTATTTTTCTCTTCCTTTTTTGCTTCTCTGATTGGCATCCTCTTCTTTGCTCTGCCCATATGATACAGAAGTGGGGTGCCAATGAGAGGTGCTGCAGGAGCAGTCTTGCAGTGCGGGAGCTCCAAGAGCAGTGCTCCCACACCATGGGACCACCTGGTCACTGCTGGGACTGTCCCAGACAATCCAGGACAATTGTAAGCTCTCCTGCGTGTAATGTAGGAATTGTGCTCCATTTCAAAAAAGGGCTAACTTTTGAACTGGGACCATTTGAACTGGCAAAGAATTTATATAATAAGAAACACACCACACTTGCGTGAAGACTGCATTTATGTTTCTAATCTGAAAGGCAAAGATATATTTGCATTTTGCATTCTACTAACCACTAACATATATCCTGTGTTTGCAGCTTTTATTTGCATGGCTCTACATAAACTGAAAACTCTTGCAATATACCTGGTGATGGAAAACCCTTTAAAGCAGGTTGAATGTGTAGAAAACAAAAAGCAGCATTAGCAAGTTTGTCTAGTTTTCTGTTTTCTTAACATACTGGCTTGTCTCACACTCCGTGGGGTACGTGTCTCAGAGCCTGTTCTCAGTTGTGTTATTATGCATCATTTGTAATCACATGCTCTGATAAAGATGAGAAGCCGGATTTTCTCTCCTCAAATATTATTCTTTTATTTATTTCTTTACAACAACATGAGCTAAATTATATAAGCTTTCAAAACAGCCCCCACAAGTGGCGAGTACAAGCCTTTGTACCATAAACCGAATTATTAGACATATTGTTACAAACTTTGTTCATGCATTTTACATGCACACTGCTGGGTGTGCAGTGTAAAAGCTTTGAATGTGAATCGGTGTTGTATTTTTGTGTAGGAAGGAACTATTCAAAATGTGTCTGGAAAAACACACCTCTAGGGTGGAGAAAATAACTTTGGGCTTATCTTGGCAGAAACCTACAGTTTGAGAAGGAGTAGCATCCTTTGGAATATTCACTTTTACTTTCTCAACAGCATTATATCAAGTTAATGCATGCTAAATGTATTTGGCAGCGTGGTGGTTCTATCACAGCTGTCCCCAGGGCTGGAACACGTAGCGACTGGTGTTTTTACAGCTCCTGCCGACCTCCTGACACAGCACAAGCTGGCCCAAAGGTCTGTCACTTGTGTGGCGCTGTGGGTGTGGAACTGAGGGATGCCAATACTGTCACAATGCATGTCTTACCAACATTTCTCTCTCTGAACTCGAGTGCTCTATGCCCTGAGGCTGAGACAAAATATTCAGCTTTTTTTGAGAGTTGTTGTATAGGTTGTAGTCCAGGAAGGGGCTTTAAAAGCATTGTTCTGAGATGTTTCGTTGTGCAGGGGAAGGATGCTATTTTATCTGCCTGGTATGTTTTGCCTCCAGCCCAAAAATTCTCCATATACTATTGGTTGAATATTTTTACTTATACAATGAGCACAGCTTTGAAATGTATCAGAGTTTATGTAAGGAATAACAAACCAAATGGAAAAGACTCTTCCTCTAAAACATGATCACAAACCCCGAGAGAAGCCTAAGGCAAGAGAGAGACCCTCCAGAATATGCTAAAGTTAGGGTGATTGTGATGCTGTGGTAGTAATGGAGAGAGTTCTCCCGAAGTCTCATTACCTGAGGTATTCAAAACTTTTTAGCTCAAAGACAGAAGTTTGGGGTTTGCCTAAAGCATGTTCCAATGTGTTCCTTGAAACTGGATTTGTCAAAGGGGGCTGCGAGATCTTCCAGACAGCCCTGGCGGTCCAGGGTTTACGTATGACAGATCTCTGCAATAGGGCCGGCATATTTACAGTCAGTGTCCAGTTCAACAGCTTTACCAGATGGTTAGAGCAATAAAATTGTTAAAAAATAAAGATTCAGATTTCACTGAGAACTGATTATACTTTTTACTAACCTGCTTTTCTGCTTGTTTCACATTTGGAGACTGAACTAGAATGACATGTGTATGCAATGACTAGCTTCCCTTACAAAATACGGAAATGTCTATTGCTCCCATACATTCTGCAATACCTTTTTTTTTTTAAAGAGTGCATCAGCATACCTGTGAAATCATAAATATTGTAAACATGCTAAGGCTTTTTCAGTGCTATGCTTATAAAAAGTAATTTAGATAACAGTTTATATTTCCCTCTAGTTTTGTTTCAGCTTTGCTTTGGTCCACTGTATTAGAGAGCAGGATATTTTCATATTCAGTACTATTCCTTTTTGATGTCTTGTGTTATCTGCAAAATACAAAGGAAAAGTAACCGCAGGAAAGTTGTATGCAGAACTCCTATGTATGTTGGGATGGGAAAATCCAAGGGTCAAGAATTCACAAAATCTTTTAATCACTTCTTAAAGCTCTAGGAGTTTTGCAGCAGTTTTGGGGCATTTGGGAGTTCCCCTCCTCTTGACTCCTGGAAGCGTACTTTTAAAAGCTGCTTTTGCATTTTTTGTTAAATGAACAGTACAATTTTTTTAATCTTGAATTTTTAATTGTCTTGTCCAAGCAAACCTACCAGCAGTGGATTGTCTTACCTATCTTTGAGCCTTGCTTTCTCTTCTTCAGAGCAATCCTGCTCATTTTTATTTTTGTGTCGCAACCAAGTACATTCCCTCTCCACTTAGCAGCCATCTCAGCACACGCATTAGTCTCCCATCTGGACTCTCTTCAGCTTCTTCTCCACCCACTTCTGCTGAGCCCGGCCTGGCACCTTCTTGCAGTCAGGACATTTTTGTCCATCTGTCCCTGCTCCAGACCTCATTGTTTATCACTTTCATGCAGCATTATTTCTGAAGACTGAGTTCTGTTCCATTGGCCACAGAACAGAATATTGGTGTTCTTGCCAGTTTAGTACTGATGCAGACAGCATCTCTCATCAGAGAGCAATTATTCCATGTGCTCTAAAAACACAAGCTGGTTATCTCTGTCACATGGAATTGATCATGACAAATTTGGGTCTGCTTTTTCTATTTTCTCTTTAAATGGATCTAACTTTTTTTCCCCATTGCTTTGGCCCTGTTGTCTGAGATCACATCTCTTGTCTCCCTCAAGGTGCCCCACTCTTCCAAAACCTCAGTCCCTCTTTCCCCCCACCCAACTCTCAGTAGGTCGTCTGTTATTCTCTGTCCTAGTGCTGCCTGTTCGCTCCACCCATGATTTAGTCTTCTCTTCCTGTTCATTGATCTTGGCCATTTCAGATGGCTTTCTTGGTTAGGTGAGAGTGAACGAATTGTCTCTACATTTTTACCCATAAAGAGAGTGGGTGAGATTCTGTCAGTTTAAATCTGGAGTTAGCTCACCCATTTATAATTGTGGATACTTGTGTAAGTGTATCATCAAGATAATAATTAGTAACAGAAATTTTATTTGCTATGTTCACAGTATCTAAAGAACTGAAAGCCCTCTAATGTCTGACTGTGTCTTGTCTTTCCTGGAACCCATTCATCCCATAATGTGATACAAGCACATTTATTTTAAATCACTGGGAAGAAACCGTTAATGCTTGTATTATGTTTTAACTTGCTTTCCTTTGGAGGCAGGGAATTGTCAAGTAAGTACTAACACACAGCACAGAAAAAGCACAGATTGCTGTGAATGTGCAATGCAGATTGCATAGGTCCAAAAGGGTAAATATATGTAATTTGCTACAGTGCCAATTTCTTGTCTTGACGCTGCCGTCTTATGTATCAAAATAAATTAGGTGTAGTCACAGACTTTTTAAAAATTAAATGACTTGTTAAAATGTTAAAAATGTGATGCTGCTTTACATTTGTTTTATTAATAATGAATGCATACGTGTGTATATATACATGTACATGTATATATATATATGAATGCACACAACATTTGTGTTTGTGTGTACTGTGAATAGATATATATAAAAGTATATGTGTGTATGTGTATGTTTCCAGATTAAATCTCATGCTTACAATCTAGTGATTATTAATGGTGTCATAGTGGTAGTGTTCTTTTGCTTTCATAAAAATTCTGGCTTGCTCTCGTCATAAAGTTTAAACTGATGTTCCTAGGTAAAGAAATGTAAAAATGATCCACTTTAAAATTGCACTAAAACAGAAAAAAGAGCAGGAAGCATACAAGAAAATGATTTATTATTTTCGGAAGTGCTACTTCAAAGGCCCTAGTAAATCTGGGCTGAAATGGCTTTTGCAGTTCTAGCATCACGTAAGGGTTTTATTTTCTAAGAGAATTAAGTTTTGTAATAATTTCCTGCCCCTGCCCCGATCTCGACTGGTGACTGTGCTGCTGTTCGGTCCAATTACCACTGATGGTTACATAACATGACTTGATTGACCACTTTCAGAGAAAATAAAGGTACTTGTTTCTCTGTGAACAAAAAGTACAAGCTGTCCCCGTTAATAGGTTGGTGAACCAATGAACAGTTATGAGGCTAAATTGGAGGCTGAACTAGGATAGAAAACAAGCTTCCCTTGTGGGAAATTCGCAACAGTGCTTATGAGACTTGTAAGTTGGTACCGTTTTCTATCCCTGACAGACACCTGAAAATAACCAAGATGTGGTATCACATTCTCCTTCACTATAGTGTGTGCAGGAAGCACAGGTGTAGCTTCCTTTTTTCCCCTCCGTCCTATAGGATCTTTAGTTCAGAGTATACCCAGGGATTTCTGAATTTGTAGACTGGTGCACTCTTTAATTTCTGTTTTAGTTCTTGCTGGCATGCTTGAATAGCATGTTTTGTGCCACAAAGGAATGACTGAACAGCTCTAAAAACGCTTGTGCATGAGTAAAAGTGGTCAGAAGTATGCCTAAACTGTATTAAGTTTCTTACTTGGCTTTGTTTGCTGCTTCCAAGGGGATCAAGGTAACTCTTTCACTTTTAATATCACAAGATCACCTGCTCATGTACTTTGCTAGTACTCAGTGAGTTTGCTTATTTGCTTGAGAAGTGGGTTAATTTGTTCACCTCCAGCTTTGTTCTGTCTTTCTTAGAGCTCAGATTTTCATGCTACTTACTCCTGCAATAAGTATTCTAGCTGTGTAGCAGTAAGTGTTGTAGTTGTGCATTTTGTCAATTGTTGCCTTTAATACCTTCCATAAAAAATAAAACTCCAGAAAAAGCAACTCCCTCTAAGCAGAAGGGATTCCATTCTTCAGCAATGAAATTCTGCAAAATGAGAGTTAATGGTAGTTACCATATAAGGACAAAAGCAATCTAATTTTCACAGCATATATAATGTATATCAAGTTTGCACCCTTTTGAAATCTTAAACTGTGGAAATGCTTTCCAAATTTGAGTGCTTATTAAATAAATTGAGGCCAGGCATTTTGTTTTTTTATTTATGGAACTCCACTGTTGTTTAATCCCATCTTAGAATCTGCAAATGGAGTTTAAAGGCATGCAGTGGGGTGGACTTTGTATTATTAACAGCAGCCATCAAGTGATGTTTTAGAGCAAACATTTAACTAGAATATCTGTTTTTATTCTTTTGCCATCACCACTTCTACCCCAACCTTCTAGCAAGACCTATTTTCTAAGTAAAAGACGATCAAACACCAGAATCTAGGCCAGATTTCTATGGGGCAATTTCTCCAGTAATCCAGTGCCATTTTAATGTCTCTGTTCTGCTGGTGACAGGGTTAGAATTAGCCTTCATGAATTCCTGTTAGCAGAAAGCAGAAATCATTATGGTTAAATTAACACAATGGTCATCTCGGGTGGAGCCTGTGCAGCAGACATTTGATTTTGTAAGGTCATGAACCTCTCGAGGCTGAGCTCCCTCTACTCCTCTTAGGTTTGAGCCTCTCTTTTTTTCTTGGAAGGATCAAGTCAAATAGCGGTAAAGGTTATCTTTAAAGACCATTTGCATGAACCAAATTTTGTTTTGGTCTGTGTTCTGCATTTGTCTTTTTAGCTACTTTTAGCAACTGTAATTATATGAAAATGCTGTACTGGCCTTAGTCTCTGTTAAATTCACATGGCTGAGGGACTTGTACATTTTAAAATGTAATCATCTTATCTTTAACATGATTTTGAGAAAGCCATGTCAAGGTTTTGTGGTGGGGTTTCTCAGAACAAGCAAGGCTGGGGAAAGGTCAACGCCAGCCATAGAAAATCTTTTAGATAACTTCTGAAAGCAACAATTTACTCTCATTTAGTATTCAAGGATTTCCCCATGGATTTAAATAATTTAAAAAAATAAAATGGCTGTACAATGTTCTGTTCTGCCACTTGTCCACAAAGTCTACATCAACGTTATTTCTGTGATTTCCATCAAAATGTGTATGATTTTAGTCAGCTTATTGTATAACTGTAAAAAAGGCAAGGCATTCAGCTCATCTAGTATCAACTGGCCATTTTCTGTTCACACACAAAACACAAGCTATGGTTTTGAAGGATTTAGTTTGCTTTCAAACGTGTTGATTGTCTTCTTTCTTAAATGTTTGTTTCAGGCCACCAGTTAGCAGAGCTGCTCCTCAACCTGAAAAACTGCAAAAGAACAATATCAGCAAAAAAAAGAAACTGGTTGAGGTCAGGCTTATATACTCTTCCTTTGCTTTATAAGTAATATGTGCTGGGTGAAATTCATCCCTATTTTGAGGACAGCTAAAGCCATGTATCGGTATAGAATAAGAGAGAGGAGTTTTTAGACAGAACTTTCAGCCCTGGTGGCAAAGACCAGAAGATGTGATAGACAGCATTCTCTGTCAGAATGAACCTCAGATTCGGGGTGTTAAAGCTTACCTATACTATCAGATTTCTCCAAACTTTGAATTTGTCTCTTAATTGAAAGGGCAGGTAGAGCCAAGGGGTATGTCCTTGCACAGCAGATCCACACTCAGTGCATAACCCCAAAGGAGATATAGTCAGAAACTGCACTTTCACACATGAAAAACCACCTGCGTGATTTTGAATGATGAAATTTGCTCTTTTACTTTGCAACATGTATTTTCCCCACACTGCATTGCCCCCCAGACAACTTCTTGGAATTTCCATGTAATGTGCTAAACAGGGAGTACTCTGTGGTCCGTGTGGACAATTTGTAATGATTGCTTGGTCTGTCAGTGTAATTCAAATTGGTCCAAGCAAGCAAACTCATTAAGTCTGTCTTCTGGGCTAGAAAAGCAACTTTAACAACAATCCGTTAACCATCACTGTTTTTTTCTGGAGGAAATTTCCTTGGCAATTGCTTTATTGTAAGCTGAAATTATACCTCTGATTAATGTTACTTATAGCTTGCCTTTGCTTCTTATAAGGACTTTAAGGTCAGAATTTGGTCCGTTAAAATTTGGTAGTTTATGAAAACAATTTTTGAAGACTCCTAAAGTAGAAGTAAAGATGTTTGCAAACACCTGATACCCTATTAAACTGTGATGGGAAGATGAATAAAATTGGACTTTTTTTGTAAGTTGTATATATTTTGAATGGAAATTTACAGAAACAAAACATTTACAGATGGCTGAATTATTAAAGAACTAGCAATATAAATGTGGTGCCTTAGTTGAGTGATTAAAGCATTGTAGAGTCTGTGAGAATGTAATGCCTCAATATTAAGTAGCAGAACAGAGATAACTGATTAATTATTGTTTAATTATTCCGTTACCTCCAGAAGATATTTGTAGCTTGTGTAATTACTTTAGAACTGTGCTTGTGTGATCCAAACTCTGTAATTTCCTTGTTTCTTCTTTCACTTCACTCTTATTCTTTCTTTTTGTTTTGTTTGACCAGGAGCTGGCTTTAGACCATGTTTTTGGATACAGAGGATTTGATTGTCGCAACAACCTTCATTACCTAAATGATGGTGCTGATATTATTTTCCACACAGCTGCAGCAGGCATAGTTCAAAAT
Source organism: Syrrhaptes paradoxus (assembly GCA_013400615.1). NCBI lineage: Eukaryota > Metazoa > Chordata > Aves > Pterocliformes > Pteroclidae > Syrrhaptes > Syrrhaptes paradoxus. The sequence goes on along the minus strand of VZTO01023414.1, from coordinate 75,051 downwards.
CTTTCTACTGGTAATTCAACTTGAAACAATACGTTGAGATTAAAAAAAAATGCTGTACAAGTAAAATATTTCTGATTGAAAGTCTTAACTTTTTAATGTTCTTGTAATTTTCTCACATTTTGCATTTTGATAAATAATGCAGAAAAATGTAGAAGGCTCTTACATCAGATTGACAATTTCTCCTGTTCAGATCATGCTGTAGAGCCATCCTGTTCCTTTCAGCAAGTGTGATTCTGCTAGGAAGCATAATAAAAACCTGTTCTGTTTCTGCAGTTGTGTCTTGCTGAAATCCACACTGAAGACACAGGAATGGTTTTCTCAGAGGAAATGACCAGAACCCCCAAAAATGTTAGGAGCAGTAACATCCGCTGTTTCATTTTTAGTTGTTTTAGCAAAGTCATACTCCAGGGAAGGGCACATTTTGATGCAATACAGTGTGAGCAAGTTGCTCTTTAGAAGGCGTAGAAATATTCCCTGGCTTTTGGGTAAGAGGAGAAGGAAAAAAACACCACAAATTTATTTGGCCTTAAGTGATAGCACCGACATCTCCATATTCTTCATGTGTCTCAAGAAACAAAGACAGGAATTTATGGAATTTTGTCTTTATTTTATTCCCTTTTGGTGCCACAGCAAAACAAACAGTCACATCGGTGTGCTTAGCAGCAGCTCTGCTGCCAGGAAGGGGCTGAAGCAGAAGAGCTGTCACACCTGGGCATCTTTGGGGACTCCAGTCCTAGCACGGCCTTTGACCCGTGGCACTGGGAAGCACAGTCCCATCTGTTCTTTCTGGGCCCTTTCCCTTGGGAAGATTTTGCAAAGCGCAGACTTCATACGCCTTTGCTCTATGCTTTGTTTCCCGCTGTCTGGTTCCATTTACGAGGAAACCTGGGCCCTGCATGTGACAGTTTTGCTTTTTCGTGTGGTTACAGGAGGCTACAGGATGGTTCTTAGGCTGATTCCTCATTCCTTGGACATAGCTAGTTTACCAAATACTGCACATTTATATCTATATCATCTATACCTATATCTATTGATGTGTGTTAACAGTTACATTCATAGTACATTTGGTAATGGTGCCTGGGATTGAGAGCAGAGCAGCTGTCACCAAAGTTGCTGCCCTGCACCCATCCATTCCCTGGAGAGTTCAGCATGAGTGTAGCTGCTTGAATACTTTTTGCTTCAGTGGTGATTCTTTCTTCTATACTGTTGTGAATAAAAATGTGTTTGAATTTTATTAGGTAGTCAGAGTTTCTACCTGGAGCACACTGATGACATTCTCTGCCTAACTGTGAATCAGCACCCAAAGTATAAAAATATTGTGGCTACCAGCCAGATAGGTAGGTGACTCTCCACATAACAAAGTTTTACTCAAAAATTACCAGGGCAACTGATTTATTTCGGGCTTTTGCGCGTAGGGATTTTACCAGGACATGCCAGTCTTACTGTCCTCTAACTTCTCTGATTTTAAAGAGATAATCTAGCTTCAAGATTTTCTTAGGATTAGAGTTTCTTCTCTGATCGTGAGTCACTGGATTTTAGAGTTACTTGTAGTTTAATCATATTTCAGAAAGCAAGTTTTGATAAACTACACTGCATCATCTTATTAATCTGTAATTGCAAGATTTATAGAATTCCCTCTTTCCTCCCTGTATCCAAGGCACTGCTTAGCAGCAAAAATCCAATAATTAAAATTTCTGATGCAGAAGAAAAAAAGTTGTACAGAAAAGGAAAGAAATAGAGTGAAATCTCAGTGGAAATTATGACACATGTAAGGGGCGAATTGTGAAACCACATGTGTTTATTTGATTATTATTTGCACATAGAGCCCTATTAGATTCCCTAGTACCTCTTGCAGGAGTAAACATTTTATGGGAAATGCAGGATCATTTGTCCCAAGCCTTGAGAAGGATCTGTTGCCTCTCACTTAAACCAGCTTAATACTAGAGTAACTATTCTCAGAGAAAAGAACAGTCATTCTAATTCATATCATTCCAGAAGGAGACTGAAGTCCATAACTTCTGAAATAAGGAACTTAACAGGGGGCAGAAAACTGGTAGTAGATGAACACCTTCACAAACCATTTTTGCCACCTGTACCAAGTGCTGTCACTTCAGTTTGAATGTTGAGTAAACATAAAAATCCATACATATTGTCAGAGGTCCAGTTCAAAATACTGATTTCTATTACATGGGAGAGGTGACTGTTAAAGGCCTTTTTTTCTATTCTGTCAATAAGAGCCCATTAAATCAGTGTTTCTGATTTTGGTTGATATTCTGTATAACTACAGATTCATTTAACTTTAAAAGGTAATAATTTTTTAAAACTGCATGTCTTTAGCATTTCTTTTAAATACCATTTTTAAAACTCAAAAGTGCCAAATATTGTTGCAATATTTGTGTATAAAACCCGACATACCCAAAAAAGTTCAACAATATTCCTGCTTATTTGTTTTGCTGATTTAATCCATATCCATTTTCAAATTTTTAATTTTTTTTTCCTTCTGGTGCTGATGCTGGCACTTCAGCATTAGAAACATGACTTATTTCACCTATTGTTTTCCCTTCGTGCTTCCTCATTTGCCATTGCTCTCACAATGCAGGTGATATGACAGAATTTCCAGGTAAGGCTGATTTGTTTGTGATTTTAGTCAGCAGAGTTATGTAAAAGTTTCATGTTACCTCATTGTATCTGTGTGAATCGCGGATACAAATGAAACATCTACAGACGATTTCTTTTGCATGAGGTTCTTCATAAATGTTACTTTGTTCTTTTAGAATTTGTCCTACTTCATTAATTACAATGATTTCTCCTTGTGTTTTGCAAACAATTATGATTTTTTTGAGTAGTGTTAATCTTAAAACAAAACAAAACCCCACAACTTATAAGTGTCTGTTTAGGTTAAATGTTCTTGAAAAATGCACATTTTGCGTGGAAGCTTTCCAGATACTGAACTAATTCCCTTTTAATACATCTTTTGCACATAGGTACGACTCCCACAATTCATATATGGGATGCTATGAGCAAGCAAACGATTTCAATGCTGCGTTGCTTCCATACCAAAGGGGTCAACTATGTTAACTTCAGTGCAACTGGCAAACTTCTGGTGTCAGTGGGAGCTGATCCAGAACATACTATCACAGTGTGGAGGTGGCAAGAAGGTAACAGGAAAAATCGTGTTCCTCAGCCTAGCAGAACTGTGTACAGTTATTTGCTTTTCCTTTCAAGTCTTTGGAAGAGATTGGTGATTTTACTCGGAGTATCATGTCTTCCTAAGTCACAAAATCAGTTAAATGAGATAGCAAAGTGCTAGAAAATATGATTTAAACTTCTATTATAAGTAGAAGTTAAGGAAAGAATGTTGTTTAATATAAAAATCCATTAAATTAAGGAAAGTATTTTCTTCATATAATGCTTGAACTTGAAATTCTGGACTGTAGATAGGCCTTTGGGAGGTCATTTCCAGAAAAGAATTAAATGGTGAAGGGGAGAGGAAAAGTGCCTCAGCTCATTAGATGTTTCCCTGTGCGTTCCACCAGATGATAACTTGTTGATGATATTCAAAGTTTCTGTGTTGTTATTCCACTGACCAAGGAGTCATGCTAGCAAATTATAGCGAATCATGCTATGAAGACGTAATTCTTCATTTCCTAAAACTGTCGTATGCAATGGAATAACGAGGGACCATGCAGGTTGCATGAATTAAGATGTTTAATACACTAAATAATGTGGGGATTTGCTTGGCTTTCAGCATCTGGGGCACAGTTCTCTAATCTAATACCAGGTCAATTTATTTTATAAAATCATATCAGAGCTTGATTTTGCGGGTAAATTTAACTTTATTTTTATCCTTTCCTAATTGAAACAGGGGCTAAAGTTGCTAGCAGGGGAGGACACCTGGAGAGGATATTCGTTGTAGAGTTCCGCCCAGATTCAGACACTCAGTTTGTATCTGTTGGGGTAAAACACATGAAGTTCTGGACATTAGCTGGCAGTGCTTTGCTTTATAAGAAAGGAGTCATTGGTTCCATGGAAGATGCCAAAATGCAAACCATGCTTTCTGTTGCCTTCGGAGCAGTGAGTTCAAATTACTTGCTACAGAATTTTATAATACATTTTTATTAAAACTGCAAGTTTCAATTTCCTTTGTTGAAATCCACTACAGTGTCGACAGCGCAAGACCATGGAGCTCTTGCTGTATAGTTAAACTTGTAATTTGAGACTTGTATGCCTATAGATCCTCATGTAAGTTTCCTAAACAGGGTTGGGTTGGGTTTCTCTCTCAGTGAACATTTTTTATTCATGTCTGTGCATACCTACAACATCAGCTGCCATGACTTTTTTTTTTTTTTTAATTTACTAGTTATTTAGCATTTCAGTGGTAAACTTAGAAAAAATGTAATATTGTTATTTTGTGTATAGGCTCTGCAACCTTTTTTTTCTGATGACAGTGTTTGGTATGACATATTCTAGTGATCCAGCTCATAGTGACAGTATATAATACTCTCCTGTATCATCATTAGGGAACCATAGTACTGTGCTTTAGCCTTCATAGTTAAGGAAAACAATACATATTAACAGTGAAAAAGCAGTGTTACTATGATCCTAAGGACTGAAATAGCTTCTGCTTCATCCGGAAACCCCACACAAATTACCCTTGCAGAGGTTAAGCTGAAGTTATAAGGATCACCGATTCAAAGAAACTCCTTGCTCCTAATTATCCACCTGGACTACAGTACTAATGTATGAAATGTGAGTGCATAAAATTAGACACCCAAATGAGTGACTTTGTTGTCAAAATTTGCTTAATACTAAACATTTATTTCTATTCCAATGGCATTATACCAGTATAAAATAGGAGTCATGTAATGGACACTAAAGACCCCTAAAATGATTTTTAAAAAGAAACAGAATGTAATATTAGAACAAATTGCTTATCTGTCCTTTCCAAGTAGAAACAGTCCAACAGACATTTTATTCTCTTAAATAGTAAACTAATATCCTGTAAGGGCCACCTTCAAAACCAGCACATGAACTCTGCACCATTAGCATATGTCATTCATGAAGGATGTTTTTTTCATCCTCAAGTATGTGTTGTTGAATCCCACTCAGTCCATGTCACAGGAGCATGAGCAAATTACTCTCAATAGAGTAGGGGCTGTGCACTTATGTTCTGCTTCTTCATGCATACGTGGACCTCACTCATTTTCATCCAGGTCCATCTAATGCCAAAGTCAACAGGTCATGCCAGGATACAGCCACACTAAGTTTTTGTCTCAAATTATAGAAAGTCATTCTGGGGCTTCTTTCCCCCACTTCCTCCAGCAGGCACCATTGCCATTGTTTGTTGCAGAAGAGGCAACTCTCCTTCGAGCCCCTATCAAAACAGTTTGCTCACAGTTTCTCCTGATATCTATTATTTGAATCAGTGAACTTCAAGGTCAGACCATCTTTAGTTCTTTAGGCAAGGGTTTCCATTTAACAGAGCATGCTCCAAAAGAGCGTTTGCAATGCAGAATACTTGCTCCTTTTTCCCATTTCTCAGGGAGTCCCAGACATCTGACCAGTTTGCTCCACAGAGGGGTTTCATGGCTTTTATGAGAAATTATGCCATTGCTGTGGTGCCTAAAGTATGTGTCAGGTTGAGTTAGTTCTGCATTTAACTTTATACACTTTATTTTCAACATCTGGAAGATAACTGCTTGCCAGTCATCTGTGCTGAGATTCTCACTGACACATACTTGGAGAAGAAAGAAACATCACCTAGAATTCAGCATCTTGCCAGCAGGAGACGTGGCATAGCACATGCATAGCAAAGGAGGTGCGGCATCTGAAAGATCTTAAGATGATTTGCATGAGGGGAATGTCCCCTACATGTATGATTTATAACTTCTCAAAGAAATACCATTAGAGTGCAGTCATTAAACTCATCCTCCCAATACAGATGGTTTTAATTCCTACATAAATTGCATAGTTGTCTTCTCTCAGGAAATTCAGTAGCTAAAAGTATTGTAATTCAAGATGAACAAAAATGCTAAGGTATTTATTATATAAGAGAACGTTGCTGTTTGTTGCAGAACAACCTTACATTTACGGGTGCCATAAATGGAGATGTCTACGTCTGGAAGGATCACTTTCTGATTAGACTTGTGGCAAAAGCTCACACAGGGCCAGTGTTCACAATGTACACAACTCTTCGAGATGGACTCATTGTCACAGGAGGGAAGGAGAGACCGTAAGACACATAATCTTCCTAAAGTGCACAACATTTGTGTCTCTTGTGTGATTGGGTTTTTTAATTTATCCAATACCCTAGACATACACAATGCTTCCCAGAGATCAATGGTATCTGTACTGTAGCAGTTTCAATCCAAATTTTACATTATGTGCCCAGGTGTATTAGTAAGTAAAGGACTACTCATATGTAAGGTACTCAAAGGTCACAGTAATGCACATTATACACAAAGGACATACAGAACCTCAAATTAGCAATTGATATGAACACCTGTAAAATCTCCTTGTTGCATGAGCTCCTGCCAGCCTGGCATTAAGTGGGTTTTTCTTAATTTTTTTAACTCTGTCAGACTACAGACAACCTCTCCCAGTGGAGACTCTGTGATTAGTAAGTTCTTTGTTTACTAGAAGTAACATATTTGCCAAGCTTATCTTGGTGACAGAAATTTGACATTAAGTGACAAGAGAACAAATTTGGTTTTTACAAATTAGGCATGATACTGTTTAAAACATGAAGTGTGATAGCATTTAAATTTTTATCAATTACTTTCCATTGTACCATAGCAGGGTGTCTCTAAATACAGTAGAAGGTGATTCAATGTATGTTTTATTATTGAATCAAGAAAATACTGATGGGATTTACGTATTGGGATTTGTTGTAGCCTGTGCAGAAGGAGACACCTAGGTAACACAACACACTTCTTTTCAGCACTAAAGAAGGGGGAGCTGTAAAACTATGGGACCAGGAGATGAAACGGTGCCGAGCGTTTCAGCTTGAGACAGGCCAGCTCATCGAGTGTGTGCGCTCCGTCTGCAGAGGAAAAGTAAGTGAGCTGATGCGGCAGATGTTACGCTTTGGCATGCATCACTGCAAGTTGTTCTTGGCGGAGGTTGGATGGGAGATGCATGGGAGAAGGCTTTTGTAATGTTATGGGAAGAGCTTTGTCTGCCTACCTAGCGACATTTCCTTACTTGTCTTCCTGACCTCGCTGATGGGCTTTACGCTGCCCAAGGATCACATTCCTGATGCACAGTGCTTGCCTCACCTCTAGTTGCCAAGGAGAGGGAAAGGCCTCTGAAGGACAGTGCTGTGTAGGGACATATTTCACCAGGGTAGGACCTTTCTTTTCAAATGACAAAAGGAATTTAAGTACCTACTTTACAAGGTTTGCTTCCCATGTAATGTAGGAACAGCTTAGGTGCTTCCTTTAGGCAGAATGGATCCTAGTTTTGGTTTGTTTGGGGTTTTTCCCCCCAAGTCACAAATTGCCACTGAGAATTACTGATTGACTTTAAGTTCTGGCAAAGTGGAAAACAACTGAAGTATTGGAGCAATTTGAGATGCTAAAATCACTCTTACACATGTTTAAATTGTACGTGTAAATGTTGTGAAAGGAGTGTGTGATGATGCAGAGCATTACATATGATGGGTCCAACCTCACCCTTCATGAAATGGTCTCTATTTACCTTGTATCAAGTCTCAGGAATTTGACTTGCTCTTTGATAACACTACCACAGAAGAACGTTGTTTTATGTTTCTATTCAACTAGCCATTAACCAGTTCCAAACTGTATCTATTTATGCTTTTTCCAAGTATTTGCCAAGAAAGCTCTTGCAATTTAGATGATGCCCATATGGCTAGAGTAGATGTGAAGTGCTCTTAACCAGTCTGAGACTAAAACCCTGTTTTGATTTTTTTATTATTGCCCAAAATTATATTTTGTTACCTCAGAGGTATAAGAATCATGCTTTGCCAACTTGTATGTAAATACTTTGATCTGAATTAAAATCCTTAATGATAAGATGTAAATCTACTGTGGCCACTCAGAAGTAACACCAGAACATGATATCGGATCTTCAGATGTGCAAGTGTCAGTGTTTCTCTCCTGTTTTTAAGGTGCTGCGTGAACAAGCAGTATAGATCAGGATGGGATATCACAGATAGTTCTGCAACACTTTAGTACTTTATTGCTATCTATATATTCTGTCTGTTATACTGACAACCCATCTCTCATTCTTTTTTTCGGATACAAACAGGGAAAAATTTTAGTGGGAACAAAAGATGGAGAAATCCTTGAAGTAGGAGAAAAAAATGCTGCTTCAAACTTGTTGATTGACTGTCACATGGAAGGGGAAATATGGGGCTTAGCAACTCACCCCTCAAAAGACATATTTATCTCTGCAAGTAATGATGGAACAGCAAGAATCTGGGATCTGTCTGACAAAGTGAGTGTCACTAAATTGAAAAGTATATGATTAAAAATTATTATTTTATACAGCAAAGCATTTTTCCACGTATGATGTGCCAGATACGTACGCGCCTTTGAGCAGCCATGTAAAGACAGCAGCGTTACCTTTTTTTTTTTCCTGCTATGCAGTGATGTGAAAAGGTAAGTCCTTGGTGAGATACCATGCTGCTCTTCCAAAAACAAGCAATTTGCAGAGAAATGCAGTTATTTAAAAGCACTCCTGCTGATGGGCTGCCTTTGGTTGTGTGTGGCTTATTTTGATCTGGCATGGATTAAGGAAGCATTTTAATTCCATCCTGACAGACTGGGTGACACGGATTGTCCTATCACTGACTAATATGCAGACCCTGGCGATAAGCCTGTCTTACTGCCAGGCATGGCTCCCTCCTTTTTAGAGCCTTTCTTCAGAACCGAGCATGTTGTATCATGTGTAGTTCAGGACTTTTTTACAAGTCAAATTGCATTACAACAACTATTTTTAAAAATAATAAGTAAACCATTTTTTAAAATAACAAAAAGTTTTCTTCTTATGCTAGCCTATATAAAGCTTTTCAAAAGGTAGTTACCTGAGCTAACAGGGATAATTTTTAATACCGAAAATGAATATATTAGAAATACAATCAGGTAAGTGAAAATGCAAGACCATTCTAGTATGTTTTCATGTGGCAAATCAACTAGAAGAAACCTACCCTGATCAGCAGTTGCTGAAGCTATCAAAAATCACCTTTCAAACAAAATAGGAAATTTATTTCTTTCAGCCTTTTCTGCTAAATAGTATTCTTTCTGGTGTAGAACTTGAAGAAGTCACCCTGCAACATGACAGATGCAAACATTAAACTCCCATTTGAATTACATGTATATTTTGAAGTCTGTTTTGCGACATATGCCTGGTGGGATGTGATTTTTTGATGTGAAATTTCAGATTTATATTTAGAGGAAACTGTAGACAATTTGGTTTTAATACTTTGTGTTTGGAAGCTTTTCTCCAGGGGAGGTCTGAGTCTATTGTTTTTGTTAACACAGAAGCTGCTGAACAAAGTGAATCTGGGTCATCCAGCAAGATGTGCTGCCTATAGTCCTGATGGTGAAATGGTTGCAATTGGCATGAAGAATGGAGAATTTGTTATTTTACTTGTAAACAGCCTTAAAGTTTGGGGTAAAAAGCGAGACAGGAAGTCTGCAATTCAGGATATCAGGTATGTCAGAGATTTCAGGTGAAGCTCTCTGAATGCACAGCCCTTACTCAAGAAAAAGTCCATCAAGTTCCAAGTTGATTTCCATATTCTTTGTAGCTCTGTATTTGTTGAAACCTCCATGAAACCATAAAATGCATTTACTGGCTGACTGATGGCTTTACATATACCCAAAGCTTATATTTACCTATATCTAAAGCTTAAACGTTGTACATGCACACTTTTTTTTCCCCTGTGATTAATTCAGTTTATATCCCCTTAAATATAGCTAGTAATTTGTACGCTCTGGAGCTGTGATTATGAGAACTACTATTATAGTACATTTTAAAATTGCTGTTCCTGTTGCTTTCTCACAGAGGACTAGTGTTACTCTGCACATTGTGCTCTGCGCTTTATGCAAGTGCAATATTAACATCAGTTAGCTACATCCGATATCCTCAGTCTTCTCATCTACTAAGCATCAAGGTGTGGTTCGGATTAAATCTTTCTGTTGATAGAAGGTTTTTCTCATTTTTCAGTATAAGAAATTTGTTTGCTTGTGTTAACATGAGAAGCTAAAGCGAATCTTACTCATAAACAGTAAATGATATCCCCATTCCATGTTTTACTGTCTAGGATCAGCCCAGATAACAGGTTTTTGGCTGTGGGTTCACAAGAACATACTGTAGATTTTTATGATCTCACTCAAGGTACAACCCTAAACCGAATAGGCTACTGCAAAGACATTGCAAGTTTTGTCATACAGATGGATTTTTCTGCAGACAGCAGGTACATTCAGGTATGTGACAGGTAGACCCATGTTAGTCTGTATTTATTGTGACTTATTATGTTAGCAGACATAATAACAAGATGGAGGTAAGGGTGAGGGAGACTTTCCAAAGTTACTCTGAATTCCAGGGTGTCCCTAAATCTTCCGAGGTAGACTGGATAACTCAGATTGACTCAATATAGAAACAGTTCTCCTTCCTGCTTTCCCTAGGATGGGATGCATATGATAGATTAATTAATATGAGGTTTCCTTCTGAAATTTTTCTTATTTAGTAAAATTGGGTTGACATAAACCAGAGAGTATATAACTGAAAGGCAATCTATCAGCTATGCAGTATGCATACGCACACCTCATTCAGTTGTCATCCTTCACATAGCATTTAATGAATTATAGCTAATTAGGAAAAATCAGAAATACTATCGTAGATGTTGATTTCCTGATAAACCCTGTTGAGAATATTGCTGCTGGAGATCTTATGACGAAAATTATGGGAAAGTTGCCAGCTTTTTCCTTTCCTACTTTCAGGTATCAACGGGTGCCTATAAGCGTCAGGTTCACGAGGTACCGCTAGGAAAGCAAATAACAGATCCTGCCTTGATAGAAAAGATCACATGGGCCACGTGGACAAGGTAAAACACTAAAAAACAAAGTTCTGCCTGATCAGGGACAGGTGTAAGACAGAACTAAGATCAGATCACAAGATCAGATTGTGTAAAGCAAATGCTTGAAATGTCCCCAGGGTTTGGCAAACCTGCGAGAGAAAGCCTACACGCTCCCCTTCCCCAAAGCTGTCTTACACACTTTTTTTACACACTTTTGTAGCTGGTTGGTGTCTGTAGTAATTATTACTGTAGTAATACCAAGGGCTGTCTGTCATATATCCACAGTGGCTTGTTGCTGTTTGTCTCGGGCTTCCCCCTCACGTGGCTCTGTACCACCTTAAGACTTCCCTTCTCCTGGCACACGGGCATAGGCGCCGCTTTATCCCTCATCAGCAAACGCAAGCAGCATAGGAGGCATGGAAATGTGAGCTGGTTGTATCAAGAAGGTGAAGGTACCATTAGAATATATTTACTGACCTGGATTTATGCAGGACCCTCCCAGCACAGTTACAAAACTGTGGCTGTGCTCTTATTGTAGGAAGTGGCACAGGCCCAGAGCAGATCTGACAGTAAACAGTGGGTGACGATACAGGCAGGGTTTCAGGAGAAGGTAAGTGAGAATCCTCCCACTCTTACTGCTCTGCTGTCAAGCAAGCATAAAAATCTGCCCCAAGTGACTTATTTCTAAGGACTCTTGACAGATTGTGGGAGTGGGGCAGATGCGTCTGCCAGTTACTACGTGGGTAAATAGGAACCGTTCTAAAGGAACTTAAACTAAGGGAAGAACAGCTATTTTAAGAAATACTTGACATCCAAACAAGCATTCCATCATTCAAGAACTTACAGCTTAAGAGAAGAGAACATAATTGCTGTTAAAAAATCACCGTGGGAGGGTACATCCATGTTCATAAAGAAAGGAGGAGACCATAGCTGCTTGTATAAAATGATGCAAGTGGTTTCACAGGAGATAAACCCCCAGGATTTATGGATAGAGGTGGTTTAAAAGTCACACACAAAAAATGCATTGTTGTGATGCTCTCCATTGTGAGATCACATTCAGTGCAATGATTTAGAGGGAGAATACTTTATGTTAAAGGTGGCAATTTTTTATCACTGACCTGTGTTGCCTCCCCCAAGTCGTGGAAGAGAGCAGTGGCAAGAAGTCTTATGGTCTAATGCTCCTTTTTTAACTCTGTTTTGGAACAGCATTCTTGGAGACGAAGTAATTGGAATTTGGCCGCGAAACGCAGATAAAGCAGATGTCAATTGTGCGTGTGTGACCCACGCTGGCCTAAATATAGTCACAGGAGATGACTTTGGTCTGGTGAAACTGTTTGATTTCCCATGCACAGAAAAATTTGTAAGTGGATTTTTTTTTTTAATCTAAGCAGCTTGTTTTTCCCCATATTCAAACTCTTTGAGGCACCCAAATGGCGCTGTCCAGCAGGTCATCTCCAGGCAGCTCCCAGCCTGTGCTGGCTGCAGGAGCCTGGGAGGCAGTTGTGCACAGAATGGCTGTCCCCAGGAGAGCAGCTCATAGGTGACAGGGTAGCCACTGTCCCCAGGGAGGATACGACACACAGAATCAGGTTCTGGGTTGGGATCTCTGTGGGCTCGAAGATGCCAGTACTGCTGGGGATGTGGCTTTGTCTATGCCCAGAAGGCCACTTTGTCACTCTGTAACGCCACACTACTGTACCAATCCCTGAACTTGTGTTCATTTTCTACCAGGCCAAACACAAGCGGTATTTTGGGCACTCTGCGCATGTCACCAACATACGTTTTTCTCACGATGACAAGTATGTTATAAGTACAGGAGGAGATGACTGCAGGTAACTGCTCATTTATGAGATAATCAAAAATGTTGTGTGCACCCTTCCACACCAACCCAGCAGCAATGCATGTCACACCTTTCTCAGCCCACTCTGCAGCCTGCTGATGGGTGATAGTTGTACCTTGTTTTTCTTACTCTGGAATTGCTGTATTTTATGGTCACTTGCACCCGATTCAGTCCTGCCACCTTGGAGCCATTCACAAAGTCATCTCTACAGGGTGAAACACCTTGCACGAGGGTTTCCCTGTTTCCCAGGCACCTGCTTGTAGCTCCTTGGCTAGAGGGTGGACAAGGCTAAGCAAACCTGCTGCTGCGGGGGCCAGCACCCACCTTGGAGACACTGGGCACCAAGAGGGAGCTGAAGGAGTCCCAGCTGCTGGCACAGGCACCACTCGTGTGTCTGGAGAACATTGAGATCAGACAAAGACAGCTGGTGGCGGTGTCAGTCACCCAAAAATAACTCAATAGCTCCCACCCAGTGAATGGCAGGACAGGAATTCCAGCTGAACAGAAGGACAGATAGATTTAGAAAGACATTTCAAATAACAGCAGGCTTCTAAAAGGTGTCTTAAGTTTGTGGTGGGGTGTTTTTTGGTTTGGGTTTTTTTTTTCCCCCAGGTGGAAGGAAAAAAAAAAACAACAAAACAACCCCAAAAAACCCCCACGAGACTGTGTGTGTGTGCGCGCACACACGTGTGACTCCTGCCAGGCCACTCCCCAAGTCTGAGTGAGCTGCCAGCACTGCTCAGAGAGGACAAAGCAAAACAGGGAGCAGAGAGGTGAGGAATGAAAACTAAACGTGGTTAAACAGAATGTAAGAGACTATTGAACAGCAAAATGGAGCACTAGAGCAGCAACAACATAGGAAATCAAAGGCCCAACTCTCACAGAAGAGTCAGGAAGCTGCATTCAAGAACCAGGTATTTATAACTCCTTGCTCAGCAGGAAAAATACAGATTGTACAGGACTGAGGAATTGTTGCCAGTGAAGGAGAGTGCACATCTTTTCCAGAAGCAGAAACTGCTACTGCGTGTTTAATGGCACTGGGCATCCTGGGTGAGCTGCACGTGCCTCAATCCGCAGGCGGCAGGGAGCAGGGACAGAAGCGCCGAAATGATGCTCTGAGCCCTACCTGGGACGGTACAGCTCCAGGGGTGACATCTGGAGTCAAACTGGACCTTCACAGAGTGAAATAACTGCAGGGCTGAGCTCAGCATAGAAAACAAACACAGAGACACACAGGCAAGCAGACACACACAGAGTGACGGACACGCGCATGCACCAAGTGAGGGACACACGCAGTCACCCAGAGAGCGACAGACACACATACAGTGACGGACCCTCACATTCACCCACACATGGTGACGGGGACACACGCACTCACACACACAGGGTGACAGGGACACATGCACAGACAGACACATAGACACACAGACACACACCTTACAGTGCTCTCCCTCTCTCCCCAGAACAGGGTGTGCATTTCAGTGCCTGTATTTGACGTTACTCCAGGACTTAATGTTGCTTTACCTGCTACCTTGCTGGTAAATCTGCATGTGTAGCTGTGTGTATTTAAGGCAGCTTGTCTCTCTTGGTATGATATGCTGAAGGTTGTAATCAAGTTACTCAGAAAATAACTCTGCTCTCAATTAATTTTTTTTTAGTGTATTTGTATGGCGATGCCTGTGAAAAGAGACTCTCGTGCTGCTCTTACTGCAGCCGCCAGGTGACCACTCTGGATCGGACAGCCACGAATGCCTCTACCCCTTCGGCTGCTGTTAATTTCCCATACAATGCTGCATGGATTACACATTTTCAGATTACTCATACAAATTTACTGAACGTGAATATGATCTTGCATTTGAAAGACCCCTGTCCTTGAGAAGGAAGCTGAAGTTTTACAGGGAATAGTTCTGTATCCTAGGTAGGCCAAAGCAATGAACTGTTCCCTCATAAAGCTGCTTTTGCCTAATACTGTGTTATTCAAACCACGTCTGACAAGGGAGCACCCAGAGAAAATGCCACACCCTTTAATTTGCATAATTTCAAAATTTATGTCTTGAACATTTGTTCAAGGAAGTTGGTGTTTTTCCAACACCTGCCTAAAACTCAAATTTGATTCACTGAGCAAAACTGCGAGCTTTTACTGAGCATGCTGGGGTTCATGCTTCAGCTTTCAGTAATCCAAGGAGCAAAGTATCATTTTTTTAAGTCCATTTTATTTTTAAATATATATATATTTGGCAAAATTTTCTATCCATGAAGTGCCTTTGAGTAATTTTCTAGTAGTATGGGCTACAGTCTTGCCTCCCACCAACTGCTTTCAACATATGGTGCTAAAACGTTCACGCAGAGGAGGGCTAACCATTAACACCTTTTCCAGCTGTGTACGTACATCATCCCTGTTTTCTGCTTTGGTTTTTTAACACATTCAACAAGGGAATTCTAAAATGCTTCTGAAAGCAAGAAGCTATGTGCTGTAGCTCAGCCGCAGCCAGAATCTGAAGCTTAACTCAAATGGTGAGTAGAGGGAGTGAGTATGGAGAGTTAAGAAATGGTTAAAAAAATTTTAACACAAATATTGAGGAAGTTATTCCCCAAATTTCTCTCCCTGTTTGTGGGAGAATGTGCTTTATAGTTACCTACTTTCAGAGGCAGTGGCCATCTAGCATCTTTAAGAAATGGTGGTTTGAAAGCCTCCCAGAATCACTATTACCCATTTTTCCCATTATGGAGAGGCCTTCCCGAAGACATCCAAAACAATCTCTAGGAATACCTGGTACACTGTTAGCAGGGTCTGCGTACCCTGCAGCAGGCGCCTAGTCCCATACTGCTTAGGAGTAGAAAATAAATGACTCCAATAAAAGAAAATGTACCTATCTTTGAGAAAAACAGAATTGTTGCTAAATTTGGACTCCTCTCCACCTCATGGCTTCTCTTGCCTGGGCCATGGGATCATGGGGCAGGAGGGCAGCAGGCAGCCGAGATAAAAGGAGAGTTGCCTCCACATGGAAGTGGAGACTACAAGCAGATCTTCACAAAGGGAAGTAGAGCCATTCAACAGTTGTTAACGTTCTGTCAAAATCAGAAACCACAGGGACAGTGGAATTGGAGAAAGAAAAGTTCAACTTTTTCCAATGAAACTGTTTAGAAAGGAACAGAAAACATGGGCAGTATCAAAACAAACGATTTTTGAGATTTCTGGCATGGAACAACATCCATATTTTGAAATTACCTTTCTTTTAAAAAGACTGTTAATCAAAAGAAAAAAAAGGCCAAAATAAAACACTTACTTAGACTTACATTTAGTCTTTGAAAGGAAACATTAAATAGTGCGTTAGTCCCAGTTCAGGAAAATGTAATTTTGAACTGCGGAAACTTCCTGCCAATCCACTTCTGATGGCCACTGCATAAAAAGGTAGCTGTTGGATGCAACAAATATCCAGTTAAAGGAGTGGATCAATGTACATTTAACACACAAAAGTGATTCAGCAACCTCAAAGAATCACCTTTTTTTAAAATTGAATTTATTAATGCCTTATATTACTATACAGAAGATCAGTTTGTCAGATACACAATAAGAGTCCCTATGCAGTCTTTTTTTTTTTTAAAGAAACTTTCTTGATCAAATAATGTAATCATGTTAGGTGGTGATGTCAGTGAGCACCTTCTTTGCCTATGTTGTAATAATGTTTGCCTTCCTTTCACATTGATTGTATCCCGAATAAAACCAGTTGCTTGGCAGAACAAATTAATAAATGGTGATGTGAAAAAATATCTTAAAGCAATAGTGTCTGTCAGGAAAACACTTAAAATTTGTATGTTTATATGGTTTGGCTTTATGTATAAAATGTCCAGAAGTAATGATGTATTATACTGTATTAAACCAAAAGTATTAGTGCACGGATTTATTTTTCAAGGGGCAAGATGCCATTAATTTAAAATCTGTATCTCAAATAAATTTGTATACAAGTTTTCAATGTCCAGCCCTTAAATCAGATTCAGTAACTCGATCTGAAAATATTATTGGGACTTGCTTTACCATTTCCTTCAAACTAGAATATGGCATCATACATTAGTCTCAAAAATAAAAGAAACCAAGGATCTGCACTTTGTTTAGCATAATCTAAAATTTAATCTTTCACAATTTTCAATTACCAACTTGACACTGAAGTGGCATCTGACACCATCACGCTCGTGTCACGGAGGCCTTCAGTATTCAGCATCATGGGCTCCTCGCTGAAGGCAGGAATCTGCGCTACACGAACTACACGCTGAACTGAGCATCACCAGCCAACACGGCTATTTGGGACATCAAATCTGTAACTGGAACTGAACAAACTGCTTCACACTGCACATACAAAAAAAAGGTATCATGAAAAATCCATCTACTCACATCGCTATACATCTGACAAACTATTTCCACCACCATGTACAATGGATATTTAATCACGATGAACTTAAACAAAATAAACACAGATATATCAAACTTGCCTCAAGAAAGCAAAATACCGGTATTACTTTATGTCTATAAGCTTTATTGATACTTGGGGTTTTGGGTTTGTTTCTTTTTTTTACTTTTTTGTTGTTTGGCAGGGTTGGGGTTTTTTTTAGGGTTTTTTTGGGTTTTTTTTTTACATTTCACAATGCATTCCACAGACTTAGTTCAATACAGCTTAAACTGCAAGTGTATAAATTTTAATTTACCATTTCTTGCATAACAAGGTTTTAAGTTTCCAGACAATATTTGCAGCACTAGATATTCGGTCCACAGATTACCAGAGTTTGAGAGACTGTATAATTATTTACTCAAAATCAGCTACTGTATGTTTGTGCAACGAAGTGGTGTATGCTGTAATTTTCTTTTAATAGATGTGGAGGTTCCTTTGTTCATTTCTCTCTTGTTTTCTTTAAGCAGATGCTAGTGTTTAGAGACATTTTAGTTTTTCAAGCTTGTGTGCTATGGAGCTAGTCCAGAAATCAGTCAGTTCTCTGAAGTACGAAGCACTGTGGAGCAGCTGAAAGATCTAAGCTTTGTGAAACACACATATATATATATATATATATTGGCAATTGATAAAACAATAAAATCACAATACAGCTATACTCATACCAAAAAGGCAAGATTTTTCAAAACTTGCTAAAATGGTATATTCTTCTAAAACATCTCATTTTTAGAAAATCTGCATCAATCTACACAGACCATACACAGTGCACAAGCTGGGAAGTGTGATCCTCCGCTCCACCTGCACTACCTCTTCTGGAACGCAGCAGGGACTACCTCTGATGAAGCAAAATGTACAGCTTTCTCAAATCTTTTGTATTAGCCAGTGCTGCACACAGGATAAAGAAAGATGACTATTAGTTTTAGATCCGTACATAGCAGCTTACAATACTTAAGATGATGAAACACGTGGCAGTCGAAACAGTTATTTTTCCTCAAACACTGCGTTGCTAAAAAATAAAGATCTGTGAAATTGCACTGCAATGTCAAGGGTTTTGCTATTCCCTGACCCTCCCCATGTAAATCCAAATGAGTATTTTTCCCCCTTAAATGATGAACTTCCTATCGATAAGTTGCTTCAGGCTTTTTACTCAGTTTTGCGCTTCAACCCAGGTATCTTTGCTTGGATCCTACAAGAGGAACAGGAGAAGAAAAAACCACAGTTGAGTAACAAACAAGGAAAAAAAAGGAGGTATAAACACAGGCTTAAAAACAGCAACATGTGAAGATAATTATCACAGCAACACAAAACTACTGCACTAAGAAACCAATACAACTGCTCCGTTCCTCTTCAGTCACCCCTCACTTGCAACTGTTGAGGGCCTCAGGTTTCACTAATGGTTTCAAATATACATATTGCTATTAGAAATAATATACCTATATAGTTATAGAACTATTCATATATGATTATATATATATATATATGTATATAAAAATAAATATACCTTAACACCAGCATCAGTAAGGAAGGAGCCGATTTCCTAACCATTCCAAATTTAAACAAAGGACTTCTTCCTCCCAGGACTAGTGCATGTAACACACCTTTTGTATACAGGAGTAGCACACATACCCAAAACTGTAACCGTTATGTAGAAAGTGAAACAACAAAAACGCACTCACTTAGCCATCGCATCTTTGACATTCTTGTTCACAAGTCCCAAATAATGGTCAATTTGGGCCTGAAATTGAAGAGGACAGCTGTTAAAGACCCACCCTTACCAACAGTGACTCTGCTGTCCGGAAGGCAGCATCACACAGCACCAGGACGTGCTTTACACCAGTGACCGCTGATGGTCGGAAGGGGCTTGACCATGCTTGTTCCCCAGTTTGATGCCAGAGCTCCCATGGCTTCAGCCACAGCACGGGCTAGTGTTTGCCTCCAGGAACACACGTGAGGGCAGGGAATAGCAAGGAAGTACCCAAATAAATTCATCCCTGGCTTCTGCGTGTTCCATCAAACCCGTCACTAGCGGTTCCCCCACATCCTCTCAAGGCCACCCAACGTGAGGGTGCACAACCAGGGCCCTTGGTGAGGGGCAGGCAGCTCCTCTGCCTCCTCCAGGCACCATAGGGAAGGAAAGCAGCTTAGGGGGGGCTGGGCCTGTTAAACAGCTTAGGCCTTCAGAGAGCAGCCTTCAGCCAGTCAAGAGGATTGTGGAGCCTGGGTTAAGCCACACAAATTGTCCATCATTTCTCCTCAGGGCTACAGGATTTCCTTCCACTGCAGAGCACTGTGTTCTTTGCTAGGAGCTCAGAGAGGAGCCCAGGAGCTTCCACCATCTGCTCAGTGCCTTTCCTCCTCCTTTCTTAAGTCCCAGGCGGGCCGCCACGAGCAGCGTTGTTTTTGAAAGAGGAGAAGGAACTGCTAAGCCAGAGCTGGCTGCCCCCTCCTGTGCTATGACCTGCTGAAGGCAGTCCCTGCTCAAGCTCTGCTATAATCTAATCATACCTGTTTTATTTTGTCTGCTTCTTACCTTTTCTTTTACATTAGCATTTCCACAGGAGGAGCACCAGACTGTGTCGAGCATCTCCCACCTCCTGGGTTCTTTTTTTTTGCCAGGGCTACAAATTCCACAGGGCTTCAGGACACAAATCCTGAATTTGTGAAACCAGCTCCAATTTTGTGAAATCAACACCAAAGAAGTTTCTTCAAAAATTGTTTTAAAAATACTTACATCAGGATTAACACACTGTGCCTACTGCTGCTTTAGTTCTGACCAAATCTGGATCGGGGAGAGAAGGCCTCCAGGTTAATCGGGCCTTTTTTGTACTGTTTGCCTGGGAAGCCTTCTTAGACTTCCACCAAAAAGGAGGGGAAAACACACGCAGTCTGGACTTCAAAGTGAACTTGATTTTCTTGGCCCTGGCACTGACTCCTGATTAAAGGCCTATCTTTTGAAGTCTTTAAAGGTTTTAGAAGATTGAAATTAATTTTTGGTTTTATTTGCTTGTGGTTTTGCTTCAACAGAGCTAATTTTAGGAAGTATTTAGTGAATGGTATTAAACACTCACCTGATGTCTCTCATAAATAACAGGAACACTGAAGAGCGAAATCAAAGCTGGAAAAGAGCACAAAAGTATAAATATTTATAAAAGGGATAGTGTTCAGGTTACAGAAAGACTAGTTTCCACACCTTGGCATTTCTTTAAAAAAGGTACAAGAAAAAGAAATAACTAAGCCTCATACAAAAACTGTTGGCCAGGAATCTAAATAATCTCTATTAAGGAGCAGCTGGGCTATTCTCCAGGTTTCATTAACAGTGCAGTAAGTCTGGTCACAGTTCACTTTTTCACTGCGGGTTATGCAAATTCTTCAAAAAGGATGCCTAGGCTTCTGGCAACATCAGTCGGTTCTTACACCTGAACCCAGCCTGCTCTGGGACACAAGAAATAAACCTAGCTGCAGTGGGAGACGGGCAGAGTCAATTCTGTACCTCCTCCAAAGTCAGAATACAGCGATGATATTCAAGTAAGGCTAAGCCTGACAGGGACAAGCAGAACAGATTATGCATTTAAATGATACAATGTCTGGAAAATCAGCAATCTCAAGGAATTCAACAATGCAATTCAAAACAATCTGTTCTGCAATGTTATCAATGGCCTGGAAAAAGGGCACAAAACATCTTGCTACACTTTTAAGAACACAGGAATAGCCTCACAGTATCCGGCAGTGCTTTTCCATGGTTATTTTGTATACCAGGTATTTCAACATAATTTAAAACACTTACCCAGAATCAGTAATGTCAGACCATTAAACAAGGCACCAACATAAGTGAATACCCACATCAATACTGCAAACTAAAAAGGAAAGAAACAGCACGTCAGCCCACAGTCTGCCTCACCAGAACACAATAGTTAGTTAGAGCAGTGACAGAACTTCCCTAAACACGCATACGAAACTAAAGTTTCCCAAACTTCACTTCACCCTTGTAGGTCTCATGTAATTATAGATGTGTGACAAGATGGCTCAAGGGTTTAGTAATAGGATATGTGACCTCTTGCGTCTAGGTCACCAGGATGAATTCAGCCCAAGTCAGCAGTGACCAAAAGCTGTTTGCACTTGGTGGCTGCTCAATTTGTACAGCACTTCCAACCCCTGGTTTCAGGACGTTGGGCAAACACAGTTTCTACCTCCCACCCTTCAGAGAGATGGAACAAGACAGGCAAGTGAGAGCTTAAATGGCTGGTGCATGGCATGGCACTGGGTGACAGAGACAGAAAGAAAGCAAGCAGGTCATTCGTTGTTACGACAGCCCAGCAGCCAACCTATGAGCACATCCATGCTGGGGCTGCAGCACAAATGGTGGCACCAAACTATCACAACCACACTTCGGGTCTGCAAAGGTCGCCATGACCCAGTCTGGAAGGTAACGTGGCAAGGTTGGCTTGCCTGACTTTTTTCCCTTAAAAAGTACAGGAGTCTTAGATACTAAGAAATTCAGGAAAGAGAGAACTCAACAGTGCAATAAAATGGAAGTTGGCTCTAAATCGGAGACAAATTCAGAAGCAAAGATGTCCTTCTGTTAACAGACACCTAAACCCTCATACTGCCGTAATTTCTGGCTTCGTATCCCAGCCTCTAACCCATACCCAGACACTGCTCCTGCCCCGCAAGTGCTGACTGCAGTAGTACAGCTCCCGTCGTGGAGTCTCCACTTCACCAGCTTTACACAAAGGTCTGCGGCAGCCCAAGCCCCACAGCTTTCTGCCAGGTGACGAGTGTCCCAAGCACACCTTTGACCTATACTGGGGAGGGAGGGGGCCAGCAGCTGCCAGCTCTATTTCTGTGTAGGATTCCTCCCCAAGGAAAATCAGACGGGTTTCTTCTAGTGTTGCACAGTCCCTAACTAAGCAGAAGCCAGGACCTGGACATCAGACACAGTGGATTTACCAGTGCTTATTTCTAGCTAAGTGCTGAATTCCGCTTTGCATTGTGCAGAGCATGCAGGCGAGACCCCCAGCCCTTTAACCAGCTAGCACATCTGGTTATTTTTTGTGCAAGACACTGCAAAACACTGGACAGCTGTACAGACGTGGTGCAGAGGCTGCTGTTGGCATCAGGGAGAGAAGATCTGGCACAGTTAACAGACAGAGATGAAGCACTCTAATAAGCAGGAAAAGATGGGTACAAAGGAAAAGATGGGTACAAAGCACTGGAAAGAAAAAAATGCATGTTGAAGGACTGCGGGTATGGGCAAGGATCTAGCCTGCAGCTGAGTTAAGTTATGTACGCAACCACCCATTTTTAGGTTATTGTAAGATGCAAGGTATCCAAACAAAATCAACAGCCAACAATAAGATAAGGGCATGACAAACAATACAAGTTTAATCACATGACCTCTGTAATGGAATGAACTTTACTTAAAGAGCTTCATTCAAAGCTGATCCCATTCAAAATTTAGTAGGATTAATTGCAAATGATGCAGTTCTTTATTGTCAGTTCTTCCTAGATGTGACACAGCAGCACTAGCTAACCCTCAGACAAGGCAGCTATGTTACCATCAGCTGCGTTCCCACTTAAGGGTTTTGGCAGGTTTAGCAAGAAAAAATAAAGTAGATTTCTTTAAACTCCCTCATGAGTCATTCAAACCTTAGCCCAGTTCTGCTCCCCGCAATGCCAGGGCGAAAGCTAGCTGGCTGCCTGCCTCTTTGCACAAGACATTTTAATGGAGCAAATACTTTCCTTGCAGAGCGAGTCTGGACATGCAGCACATCCCCCTCCCCACCAAAGAGAGGAAAGTCAACAACTTCTACTGCAGCAAAAAGCCCCCGTCTCTGATCCTTCAGCAGGATTCTCTTGCTCGCTGTGCACTCAGTAAACTAAACATGCTGGCTTCAAGCACACGCAGCAAAGCATCTTGACAACTCTCTAAGATCTCCTCTGCGTGAACACTATCACCAAGGCTAAGCACCACCCTGCTCAGGTGAACATTCAGTAACATTGCTGAAGACTATGACCAAGTCAGAAAACGTGAGTTTATGTAAGCAGAGGGAATTGATTCATATCTTTTACCCAAGTCCAACAATTATCAGAACTATCCAATTTTGTGGGCATTGAATTTATGGCCCAAGGAAGATCAAAATCCAGGAGTTAACATTTGACTGACACAGGCTCTGCTTCTCCTGAAGCCTGTCCAGAGCAGCGTCAGGGTCTAAGGATGAACTGTGTTGCATGTGCAGTTTTTCATCCACTTCTCTTATTCACATGGGGCAGAAGAGGGAACCCAGAACTGAGCCCAGCAAGACCACCTTCCTCTCTCTGTTGTGTCAGTGAGGGACAGCTATTTTGAAAGCTGGGGCTACCAAAGCAAATGAAGTTCAGCAAAAACCTCAGAACTCCCTTCCCACACCACCTTCTCTCTTCACACACTTCTGACAGATAAAACAATACTCCCCAGGGTTAAGTGGAGTTGATCTCAATCCCACATTTACGTATTGGTCTCTATTTTGTATCGGTCTCTTTTTTCCTTAGAAATCAGACAAACTCAAGAGACCCTTACTAATACAAAAAGGCTTACCTGAAATACATCTAAACACTTAGACCTCTAAGACAACAAAAAAAGCAGAAGGCAACGCAGGACTAACCTACAAAGATATGAGAGAGCTCATCCCATACACTCAGGAGAAGACAGAAGGAAAGCACAGGGCCCAGGCTCAGCCTGATTGCTACCAGGATACGTAAACCAGCAAAACCCACACTGTATCTGAGGGACTGAATCAAGTTTTTGCCCACCTCACTCCAATGATGACTCCCCAGGACCCAAAGCATACTGCTACTTAATGGCAAATCCAGAAACATCCATAGATCTATTTCCTTACTATAAAATAATTCAAATACAGCAGAGATCAGTTTCTCAAAACATCAGCTGAGCAATGACAAACTGAAAGCAACCGTGGTGCCACACACAGCTGGGGGAGCTCTGTGTGTATCAGGACAAAGTGCAGTTTCTCCTGGGACTCTCTGGCAAGGGCTCCTCTGGAGCAAGAGCTGTGAAGAACTTCTCCTTGTGTTGCATAAATATTTAGAGTCCATTTTAAGACTTTCATGACTGAAGCATTTGTTTAATAAAAAAGAAAAAATCTTAACTAGACATGTTTTACGGCCAGAACTATTACACGCAATAAACTGACCTGCAGCTATTTTCTACATTAAAGCTCCGTAACTTTAATTATACACAAACATGCTGTTTCCTATAGTGAAGATATTTAAACTACACGAGCCAAGATTTTATTTTTTTTAAACCATGGCTGTTATATAAGACCCCAGCATCTCAATTTTCTCCTCGAGCACAAACTCTTCAAAATCAGTACCTTGTGCTCATGAACTGTCCTGACATTCACTGGTTTCATACAAGGGTTGCTACCAACCACCATAAATTAGACTAATTAACCTACATAAAATGTTTTAAATGTCAGAAGAATAGAGGGGAAATGAATTAGCTCAGCTGAATAAACATGTCTTTCCTATATACCATAGTATTTTAAAAGTGACTAGAGTGCCTCGAAGACATTCTGGCTGGAATTAGTTCTACTTCTGACACAGTTCCTCTGAAAGGCCTGATTTTTAAAACAGCATTAACTGAAACAGCAGTTGGCTGCTCACCACTTCCTTTTCCTTTACTGCAAGGGATTGTGATCTCTAAACAAATGGTGTGGAAGTTCTTGTAACTCAGATGAAGGAACATATCACAAAGGGCTTAATTATTAAAGAAATACAAGTGACCTTGTGACTACAAGTTTGTCTGTGATGTTGTTTACTCAGATCCTAACACAACTTAAGCAAAATAACATTTCTTTGAACATTCAAGCTCAGTGCCCTTAAAAAACACAATAAACAAAGAATATGTTCCTTTCCTCCCCCTTGCACACCAAGTTTAAGTTATCAAAATGCAATTGTAGCCGTGTAACGGTAATTCTTTTGGCCAAGGCTGTGGCCTTGACAGGCTGCAGAGATCAATGCTCAGTACTCGGTCACTTCAGCATGAAGGTGAGCCACAGCTCCAAACGGACCAGACCCATGGGCAGTGGGGAGAGGATGTAGCCATCAAAACGTAATCCCTGTGTGGAAACCCTGGCAAGGCACAGACAGCAACGGCCTCAGTTAAGCCATTCTGCCACAAAATGATTGCAGCAGCATCAATCATGTCCAGAAAAATTACCAGAAAACAAGAATGCACAGCTACCTACACAACCCTTTAGGAGCAGGGTGATTATTACACAAATCCCTGGGCTAATATCGCATCTCCTCTCCCGAGAAAATGAATCTTTACCAGCAGCAGCAGACCCCAGGTAACAATCTGACAGCCTTACAATCTTTCTTTTCTCCAGAGGGAAAGGACTCTTACTACAGGAGACTTGCACAACATCAGCCACAACATTTCCAGCACAAACTTTTCACTGTGCTTAAGTTGGAGAATAATGAGAAACTGGACCTAAAAACTCGGGGTAAGATCCTGAGGTCTGCTTCTGGTATCTATCCCACAAATACAACAAAGACTTTTACAGCCTCCCTATTTTTCTCCAAGTTTCACTAGAAACCCCTTCCCCCAACCCCATAACAACTCAAAGGACTTTACAAAGCACTAAGTATGGTATTTACTGGAGGATAAATGCAACTTTATTTCAAGAAGATTAAGCAAACTGAAAAAGAAATGGACAACATGCTGTACTTGGTTAAGGGAACAACTGTTTGAGAAATGAAGAAAGGTGATCAGCTTGAGGAGAGAACATAACTCTCACAGAACAAAACTGAAGGGTTTTCAGCCTTTTTAAAAAAATATTATTATTATTATTAGTCATTTTTGCTCTGCCAGCTTCAATAAATCTCATTAAATACTACTTGGACGTACTTAAGATACCTGTTAAGCAGTATTGCACACTTTAGGTAGCATAACTTGCAAAACCCATGTCAGTAATTTGCATCACTAAAAGGAACAGCTATTCACACCCAAATCCAGGGACTGAAACTGGCATCCACTGTCCCACCTTTCTAGTAGAACAAGGGCATCACTCAGACCCCCCCTCTTCCAGCAAAAAAGCAGACACAAGAACTCCCACTGCTTAAGGCAAGGAACGGTACAGTTATCACTTGCTGTCTCAGTACAGAAACAGAAAACCAAAACAAAACCAGACTGTGCCCAGTCTAGGGCAAAAGACAGATTTTTCAAGAGGGAGACATCTATGGTAGTGACACGTTCAGAGTGCCCATACTGGAACAGTGTCTTGTTTTCTTAAAGAATTTCTCTGCTAAGCACCAGTGAGTAGGTGCAAGAGGTGAACTGCATGCCATTAGAGCTTATTTCAGTTTTCCATTCATTTCTACTCTACTGACAAAATAAAGGACAGATAAAGTTGTCCACTCTATTACGAAAAGGGTTTTTACTTCCAACAAGCAAACTAAATCTCATTATTTATTTACAAGGAGCCAAAGACGCTATTGTTCATTTACATTTATAAGGACTAGTGGGCTTTGCTAACCCAGGTCAGCGAGGAATCTTGTTTACAGAAATCCACACAATCTACAGCTGAAGTAAACTCACCTTCAGAGAATCAACTAAGTCATCGACTAGGAAGAGACGTCTCAGCTCTTTGACTGTGCCATTAATGTGACCAAGCACAACATTACTGTATTTCTGAATAAGCTCTTCAGACACAGCTACATCAGACTCCAAGTAAGCCCTGCAAGAAAGAAGAGCTTATGAAACTTTACTGTAAGAGTGCTGGCAAACAGTATCAACTCGTTATATGTTATATATACAATATCAACATACATTCTTTCTATGTTACAAACAGAAAAAAAGCTCACCATATGAGGAATGCTAAAAGGATAGAAGAGAACTAACCTATGTTATTCTTAGAAGGTACAAATGAACCTCAAAAGCACCCCCACAAATTCTTGGAAGAAAAGAAAAAAGTGCTTGTTTCTTACTGCTGTCACACACAGACAGCCTGACCCGAACTAGGCAAAAAAGGTGTGCTGGCTAATGTGTACGTGCAACAAGGGAAAGCTAGCAAGAGGCCAAAACAGCGTCCAGCACCACTAACGCATGCTGCTTGGCCTGCAAAGTCTCTTCCTACTCCTCAGCATATGCTATAACCTAGTAAGGCCAACATGTATTTAAAAAAATGAGACAGACAGGCTAGGGGGGAGAAGGGGGAGTTGTCATTGTCTTTTTGCTATTGTATCAGGTGGCCTAATATTCTATGAGATTCCTATATTTCTCAAAAAGAAAAAAAAAACCAAAAGGCAACATAGCCATTCATACTGCTGGAAGAACTTTTGAAGTTACCACTAAGCTGTAACAAACACACCAAGTACATTAAATGAGCAAATTTTTCATTATATTAAAAAAATTTCTTACAGTTAGTCACAGCAGTAAGCTGCTATCTGGTTACATGTTCTTTCTGTGACTTTTGTCTGTAGTTGCTGCTGACTATGGCAATTTAGACTCTTTAAATAGAGAAAAAATGTTATCTGATTTGGATGTTGGAGGAAGGAGTAATGCAGCACATCTGTAACAGGGCACTCATTTTACAGTTGCTACAGTTGTAAACTTTGACTTTCATTTAGGGGGGAATTCTGCTTTGGGGTGGTTTTGTTTGTTTTTTTTTTAAACAAAAAATACAACGTGGAGGCTCCTATGTATGTCAGTTAAGGCAAAGTTGAACATGGCCTTGTGGCAAGTCCAAAACAAATTGAAATACTTCAAACAGTAACTACAGAGGGCAGCCACTTCAAGGCTACATTCTGCTATCCACACTTGGTTTGCATCTGCACACCCTTCTCAACTCATCAGCAAGATATTCAGTACCTGCATCAAAAATTAAATTGATCTCATGGGATGTGTCAAACTAAATTCAAGTAAAAATATCCCTCTTGTAGTCGAGGGCATACAAATAAAAAGTAAGCAACCAGGTTCTCTGGACAAGAATGTCTGGAAGCTTCCTATGAGTATCAGTATTTTTAGAAATAAACTTCTGAAAGAGCACAGGTAAAATGAGTTTTGCTTGTTCTTGCCAAGAAAGAACTTAACAGGTAAACTTGGAAATGCTGTTTGGATACTGAAGAGCACTACTGGGTAGACAGAGCAAACAGGATTGCAGCTGGGGATTATCNGAGAATAACTAGAAACACCACAGAATTAGTAAGAGAGCTGTAAATAAGAGGGCAAGCAGGAGTTTCTGAGACTGAACCACTTCACTGATGAATAAAAGAGAAGCAACTCTGAGCAGTGTGGGACAGGGCTGCTATGGAAACAGGAAACATGCACTCTTAGTAATTACTCTAACACTTTAATGAGCTTTTATTTCTCTTAAGATGCCACTTTGCAATAATGGGCACCACC